>VCJN01000265.1:0-126432 GCA_006384855.1 Tetraselmis striata | reverse complement strand
AACACATGCATGGCCACCGTGCGGTTTATATATGGCCCCACTCCGCGGCACCATGCGGCCATCCGGACGAGCTGCGGCATGTTAGCGCGTGTTTGCTTCGTTCCTTAGATGCTTGCCCATATGCGCGCGGCCTGACTGGTGCGCTTTGTGACGGCTCCGATAAAGCGTGTGTCGTGCTTGAGGCGCATGTATATGTAGGGGCGCAATGCGGTTTCCGGCGCCACACCGCGGAACGGTACCAAGTGGTCACCCGTACGAGCCGCGGCGTGTCGGACCGTGTCCGCTTCGTGCAACTCATGGTTGCGTGTATGTGCGTTCTTTTCCGGCGCTTTGTGACGACGCCCATATATAGCGCGTACCGTGCTTGAGGTGCCATGCGATTTGAGGCGCCAAACCGTGGCTCGGGACCAAGCAGTCATCCGTACGATATGCGGCGTGTCGGAGCTTGTCAGCTTCGTGCAATTGATATTTGCTCGCATGGGCATTCCTTGCCGCCCTTCGTGACGGCTCCGGTATATAGCACGTTCTGTGACTGTAAATAAAGTCTTCCAAAAAAATACGCATGGGCGCCGTGCGGCTTTTGGCGCCACTCTGCGGCGTTAGGCGGCCATCCGGACGAGCCATGGCGTGTTACAGAGCGTGTATGCCTCGTCTATTCGATGCTTGCCCACATGAGTGCGGCCCGACTGGCGCGCTTTGTGACGGCTCAAGTAAAATGTGCGCCGTGCTTGAGGCGCATGTATATCACTACACTTCCCTTCAGTACCCGTACGACATTCCGAATGCACACGATAAAAGACCGGCCGCTGCGGTTGAAGATGTTAGTACACACGGCGATTGCGGCCGCGCACCTTAACCCGCCGACCAATTACCATATGCACACGATGCCCCGCCACAGCCTCACCAACTCGCCGTTTGCATTATAACTGCCCAAGCCACGTAGCCATGATACATATCTTGCGGTGGCCTGGTCGTGCGTCCGAGCTTGGGCCGCCTAGGCTGACTGAGCTCGGACCTCCCGCTGTCATGCCCGCCACGCGGCCCGCGCGCGCCCATGCCCATCCCGGTACCCAATCTCTGCACCAGTGGGCCAAATTGCGTAGGTCGACTAAGTATCGTCTAAAGTGCTCTAGGGCATCTACTTTGACTAAAACTCAAGCCTATCTGAGGAGAATTTGCTTTTGTGGCCGGACGGGTCGGCAAACGCGGATCTTCCCGAGTATGGGACTGTGCGGCCGCCCGTGGCCGCACACACAACCACTACCAATTACAACTCGTCTAGCAAGCAGCTCGCCACGAAACCACCCTATGCAGTGCAAGGAGGGGTATGAGGGGGACCTTGCAGATTAACGGGCAGAACGAGCGCTCGTCGGCGAGACTAGGCGGGATGAGCGCGGTAAGTGTAGCTTTGTGCCGTCGGTGGCGTTGGGGCAGTCCGACCCAGCACAACGTCCCCTGCCCCCCCCCCCCGCCCCCCCACTTCGACCGCCCACCCCCGCCATCCCTCTCTGTCCGTCGGAATGATGTTATAACGTAATGTGTTTGCCCAGCATTACGTCAGGCTACCCGTCGCCGGCTCGCCGGGGCTACATGCTTGCGCGTCGATAGTAAACTAATAGCAGCAAACGTCGCGCTCGCCCATGGGCGTGCACAACGATACCGCCGGGCGCCATCCCGCCGGTCGGTTGCTTATGTAGACCTATATACTGTCGCGCTGGCGTCGCGTGGTCGGCGGGGTGAGCTTTCGCCTGCCTGAGCTCATATAGGGAGTGTCTTCTTGTCTGCTGGTGATGCGGCCCTGCGCGGGCGGCGTTGCGGATTGCTGGCGCGCGATGCTACTTATACTATGTACTGTGTGTGCATACCATGATGTAGTCGCACTTCTGGCGCGTCGCGCTCATGCCGATAATCCGGGATTCATTCGCACCGCGAACTACCGTACGGGTTACCGCGGGAAGTGTTGTGATATGTAGGGGCGAAATGATCCGGTTTATGGGGCCACACTGCCAAGCCGTATCAAGTGATATGCACAAGCCGCGGCATCGTAGCGCGCTGAAATCGCAAGTTTCTGAATTTTTTTGTGCGCCGATGCGGCGTATCACACAGTTCTACCCACTTCGCCACCATAACGCACCCACGAGCCTCACAAGTGCCAACAATGGCGTACGAGAGTGAGAAATCTCGCAAGGTGAGGGCACGGGTGGCTGCGGCGGCCGCAAGTGCCGATGCCGGCGGCCCGCGTCCGGGCCACGGCGGGCGGGCTGCGGCAGGCATGCCACTTCGCTGCCGCCTGATCAACCTAACGGACGGGCGCCTCGCCCGGTGACGCAGCCTGTCAACCGTTTTGGCAGGGGCGGACGCGTTGACCAAAAAGGGTCTTACGCTTGACCGTGGAGGGTGAGGAGCAGCCGAGGGCCGCAGCGGCGCAACACCGCGAGACGGTTAATGAGCTGCGGTCGCGGCTGTCGGCTGCCGAGATGTCAGCGGAGCAAAGCAAGCAAGCAGCGCGCGATGCCCAGTCAAAGCTGTACATGCATCGGTACAACGTCAGAAAGCGCAAGCACGGTGCTGACGAGGAGGACTGGTCAGGCGGGGGATGAACCAGGAAGCGAGTCCGCGGAGGGGGGGGACAACAGCGACAACGGTGAGGAGCCGAGAAAACGCATACGGCGGAATCGCCCGAACGGGATGCATCTGGGGACAAGCTGCGGAGGGCAGTCCCGGTATCGAAGGACAGCATCGACGCGTACATCCGCGCGAGCCACCGCTGCAGAAGCTAGAGCGGGAAGGTGGTGTTATGCATCAACACAGCCGATGCGGCACCGTCGGCAGCTCCAGGTGACCGCGGATTGGCCATGCTCTTGGTCCCAAGTACGTCGTATACCACCAGCCTAGCGTTGGGCAGCATAGTCCATGCACCCTATAATTACAAAAGGGCGGCCGGAGGTGGCCCTCGCAACTTGATGCAGGGCGTGTCGGCGTCGAGCGGCCGTGTCTTGCTTGTTCATCTCGTGTAAGCAAATACAACAACATTTGGCTGCACGCGGCACAACACGGTGAGCCCCCCCAACGCGAGACGCACCGAGGGCTGCACCAATCGATAGTGACACTAAACCCCGTGTAGTTCTATGCACAACACATATATACGCACCCGTGGGGACCGTTTAACAGCCGCTGAGCGGGCGTGGTTCGTAAACGCAACTTCTCACGGTGACATGGCATCTCGCGTGTCGAGTGGGTGGTGGGGCAGCATCTACCGGCATGCGGGTAGTTGGGAACGGGGTGTTGACCTCATACTAGGCAGCTCCGGAGGCACCACCACCGTTAAAGGTCGGTCAAAGGGGTGGGGACCGGGTTTGTGCGGGCAGATTTGGTGGAATGGCGGGTAGGCCGCGGCGGGCGTCAGGGTTGTGACGGTTGATGTAAGTGGGGCCGACAGTGCAATGTCGCGGGCCGGCAAAAGGGCTCTTCGGGGCCCACCTGTAGAGTATACGGGGTAGAATAATCGGGGCGCGCGGTGCGCGCTGTGCGCTCTGATGTCGGACCGTGTCCGCTTCGTGCAACTCACGGCTCCCGTATGTGCGTTCTCTTGCCGCGCTTTGAGACGGCGCCGGTATAGCGCGTGCCGTGCTCGAGGCGGCACCGTGCAATTGAGGCGCCGAACCGCGGCACAGAACCAAGCAGTCATCCGTACGAAATGCGGCATGTCGGACCGTGTCCGCTTCGTGCAATTGATGTATGCTCGCATGCCACATTCCTTGCCGCGCTTCGTAGCGGCTCCGGTAGTGCGCGTTCTAATACTGTAAATAGTTTTCCAAAAAACATACTAATGGCCACTGTGGGGCTTATGGCGCCACTCCGCGGCACCATGCGGCCATCCGGACGAGCCGCGGCATGTTAGAGTGTGTTTGCCTCGTCCCTTATATGCTTGCCCATATGCGTGCGGCCCGGCGGGCGCGCTTTATGACGGCTCCGGTGAAGCGTGTGCAGTGCTTGAGGCGCATGTACATATATGTAGGGACGCAATGCGGTTTACGGGGCCGGACTGCGGAACGGTACCAAGCGGTCACCCGCACGAGCCGCGGCGTGTCGGATCGTGTCCGCTTCGTGCAACTCGTGGTTGCCTGTATGTGCGTTTTTTGGCCGCGCTTTGTGGCGGCTCCGGTATAGCGCGTGCCATGCTTGAGGCGCCATGGGGTTTGAGGCGCCAAACCACGGCACGGCACCAAGCGGTCGTCCGTACGAGATGCGGCATGTCGGAGCTTCAGCTTCGTGCAACTGATGTTTGCTCGCATGCGCATTCCTTGCCGCGCTTCTTGACGGCTCCCGGTAGTGCGCGCTCCATCACCGTTTCATACACTCCTTCCAAAAGCATACGCATGGGCGCCGTGCGGTTTATGGCGCCACTCCGCGCGGCACCATGCGGCCATCCGGACGAGCCACGGCATGTTTAGAGCGTGTTGCCTCGTCCCCTTAGATGCTTGCCCATATGCGCGCGGCCCGACCGGCGCGCTTTGTGACGGCTCCGGTAAAGCGCGTGCCGTGCTTGAGGCGCATGTATATGTAATGGCGGTTTACGGGGCCGGACTGCGGAACGGTACCAATCGGTCACCCGCATGAGCCGCGGCGTGTCGGACCGTGTCCACTTCGTGCAACTCGTGGGTTGCATGTATGCGGTGTTTTTGGCCGCGTTTTGTGACGGCGCCGGTATAGCGCGTGCCGTGCTTGACGCGCCATGCGGTTTGAGGCGCCAAACCACGGCACGGCAACAAGCAGTCATCCGCACGATATGCGGCATGTCGGAGCTTGTCAGCTTCGTTCAACTGATGTTTGCTCGCATTGCGCATTCCTTGCCGCGCTTTGTGACGGCTCCGGTATAGAGCGCACCGTGCTTGAGGCGCCATGCACTTTGCGGCGCCAAACCGCAGCACGGTACCAAGCGGTCATCCCGCACGGAATGCGGCATGCTTGTCGGAACTTGTCACCTTCGTTCAACTGACATTTCCTTGTATGCGCATTCCCTTGCCGCGCTTCGGGGCGGCTTCGGTAGTGCGCGTTATGTCACATTAAATACACTCTTCCAAAACCATTACGCATGTCCACTGTGCGGTTTATGGCGCCACTCCGCGCCGCCAAGCGGCCATCGGACGAGCCGCGGCATAATAGAGCGTGTATGCCTCGTCCCTTAGAAGCTGCCCGTATGTGCGTGCGGCCCGACGGGCGCGCTTTTGAGACGGCTCCGGTAAAGCGTGTGTTGTGCTTGAGGCGCATGTATTTTAGGGGCGAAATGCGGTTTGCGGCGCCACAACCTACCGCAGAACGGCACCAAGCGGTCATCCGCACGAGCCCGCGGCATTGTCGGATCGTGTCCGCTTCGTGCATCTCAAGGTTGCATGTTAATGCGGGGTTTTTTGCCACGCTTTTGTGATGGCTCCGGTATAGCGCGTGCCGTGCTTGAGGCGCCATGCGGTTTTGAGGCGCCAAACCACGGCACGCCACCGCCAAGCGGTCATCCACACGATATGCGGCATGTCGGAGCCCGTCTGCTTCGTGCAACTCATGATTGCCCGTATGGGCGTTCTCTTGTTGCGCTTTGTGACGGCTCCGGTAAGGCGCGTTCTGTGCTTGAGGCGCCATGCGGTTTGCGGCGCCAAACCGCGGCACCGTACAAGAGGCCATCCGCACTAGCCCCAACATGCCGGACCGTGTCCGCTTCGTTCGTCGTGCATCTCATGTTGCCCGTATGCGCATTATTTTCCCGCGCAATGTGACGGTACCTGGCGACCACAACAAAAGGACTAAGTAGGGACTACAACTATGGCCCGCGTATCCTTACTGCTTTGCTTCTGCGTTTAAACGCGGTTCGTCCGAATTTTTGTACACACATTATACCGTCTGCTACATCGGCTATCGGTCATATGGGGAGAATGAGTTTATTCACCCCCATGTGACACGGCGGTAAGGATTGATAGGCGCCCCGCGTGGTACGGCTAAGGGTGCGATTAGTAGTCACCCATGTTGCCGTACTCATGTTGCCCCTTGGGCCATGTTAATTAAAGCCTTGATGTAAAAGTTTTGGTAGTAACCCCATATACCGCCCTAGTACGGCGGCTTGAAAGTAGAAGTATGTGGTACCGGAGATACCTTGAGATACGAATGTTTCCCGCGGTTGCGCGATGTATATAGGGTAAGTAGTCGTGCTAAGAGTGAATCGCTGTCACTCGTGCCATTCTTTTTCTTTCCCCGCGCTCGGATAGTGAACTCAGTCCCGCGCCCCCATTGCCCCAAGTGCCACCTCATCCACCCGTACCCGGCCGGCACATATTTGTCCCACACTGCCACATTTGCCACTGACGACCTGTTTATGCCACCGACCAACTACATCATCGATGTCTATTTTTGCCAACCACAGTGTCGACGACCATGCAGCCACCACGCACACCGACAGTCTGTGGCGGTTCAAACAAGTTCATGCTCTTGAGCTAGAGTGAAAGCAATACAAAAGATCCGAGCATGTCATATACCTGCGGGCAGCCGCATATCTAGCCGGTACACGGGTAGCCGAGTACCGGTATATCGCGTTGTACTCGTATCGATAACGGGCAGCCGAATATATGTACGAATGTAGCTAACATTCCATCTTGTCCCATCCATGGACGACTAATTTCCGGGTGATAGGGAAATCGAATAAGTGACCCTTTGGATCGTAGCCAAGGCTCCGAGAAACCAGTGCAAGCAATAACGCCGCTACGGAAGATCCGAAGCATGTCATATACCATGCGGGCAGCCGCATATATGTTGAGACCCATGTTACGACCCGTGGTCAAAATGCCCTGTGTATACACAGGTCACTTGCATTGACATGTGTACACACATGTCATTTTGACCATGACATGTGTATACACAGGTCACTTGAAATCGCCATGTGTACACAGAGGTCACTTGCCATGTATGTGTACACACGGGTCACTTGCATTGACATGTGTACACACTGATCATTTTGACAATGACATGTGTATACACAGATCACTTGAAATCGCCATGTGTACACACAGGTCATGGAAAATGACCAAAGTGCGAACATGGCTGCCTTGTTTGTACACATGTCATATATACGACATATGACCCAAGTACATGTTTTCACCCATGCCATTTCACAGATGCCCCCATGTGCAAACAAGGTGTCGGGTTTTAGGTATCATTGGTGACCCGTGTATACACAGGTCATGATCACTTTGATTTGTTTGTACATGGGTCATAAAAAGTGACATGTGTGTACACGGGTCAAAGTAAACATGACCTGTGTACACACAGGTCATAACGGTATCGACCTGTGTATACACATGCAAATGTTAACATGTGTGTACACATATCAATTGAAAATATGGCGACTTGTGTGTACACATGGCATTTTCGTACATGGGTCTGAACATATATAGCCATATAGCCGGTACACGTGCAGCCGAGTACCGGTATATTGCGCTGTACTCGTATCGGTATCGGGCAGCCGAGTATCGGTACGAGTATAGCTGCCACATAGTCTCAAGGTCAGACCTATGTGCCCGATAATAGTCGCATCAGCCCCGCTTTGAAACCGAAAACGCTTTCGTAACCTCTATGTCCGAAAACAACTTATTGCAGCTGTTAAAACACAAATTGCCCGACCGTCCCAACCTGCCGCTTCCTACCATGCTTTAGACTCCGGCGTGCCCCTGTGTTTTATAAATGACGCCTACGTCTGCATGCCCGCAAATATTTGATGATAAAGGTACCGGTACCTTTACCGCGCCGCTAGAAATAACCTATGCGATGTGACTGTATGGCTGTAGACCTATTGTGCCTTTATATCGTCGGAGTCCTACACCTACATTTCAGCTGCACACTTACAAATATCGAGCACATGTTGAATTCGTTCCTATCACCAACTTGCAGAATGTTCTCGGCATGTTATTCATCATAGTCGCCACCCGGATAGTAGTTGAACCGCCGGCACCCTTATTACATCCGCCGAATGAAGGCCGCAGTGTCACCTACTCACCTATATCCAGTCGAACCCGCTCTAGTAATACCGACGTCATGTATACCTTCCAACAAAAGTCTTGCCCCCCTAGTCAAGCATCAATTGTAGATTGGCCCATTATCAGCCCTCGCCTACGTTTCCGGCCGCGCCCTACCATGTGCTGCCATACGTGAACATGACATCATGCGTGGGGGGAGCCCTAAGTGGCATTTTTTGTGCTCTCGTTGCAAAAGCCATACATGTGCGTGGGCATTCTTCAGGGTTACTAATGAATGTGATAACCCAATGTCACGAGGGCATGAATTTTTGGATAGCACGTATACGCGTTCTATGTGTAGGGCTGCACGCCAAGAGTTAGCTCTACCGTCGTGGGACACAATCACAAATGCGTGCTCTCTCCGCCGTCGGCAAGCAAGCCAGTGAGCAGTTCCCGCAAAACGGCCAACACTGTAAATAAGGCATGCTCCAAAACCAGCCCGCTATCTGATGATGTCCGCGTTCAATGCGCCATTGGTAGACCCAGGCTAAAGCCCGTAATGCGCCGGGGTGCAGCCCCCGAGTCAGAGGGTGGGTCCATATGGTCACCTGCTAGGGCATCGTCCACGGTATGGGGTACGGCTGGGCGGCCATCAACACGATCCCATATTCTGCTATTGGGCTGCGCCTAGCGGGCCCCTTCGCGGGGAAAATCCACCTATTGGGCGAGTACATCGCCTTTTTATCGGGATACGCGGATCGCGCGGCAAGCCAGTGCATTAGGGTTTGTAGGAGAACGTATTGTTCTTGCATCCCCCTCGGTTATATTTCCACCGCGGGGCTCGGCATGATTCGGACCTGAGCAGAGCGGAATCACGAGCAAAACAGACAGCCCCCCTCCGCCACCTGTCACATCTCAAGCCGTTGATGAATATTCTAAGTTACTATATCATAAAAGTGCGCCTCTATACCACTCGGCGGTTGGCGGTGCCGGTGCTGACGTGGCGATACGGACAGATACGTACATGGCAAGACTTGCGAAGGGGATTGTACATGCCAAAGCCACGGCTCGCGAAATACTTAAAAAGGATCCCAATTCTATGGTTTTTACGCCTTAATTCGCGAGTACGACGCAACGGACGTTGTATCTTGTACATACTCCCCAGTCAATTAATCACGATATTACCATTTTCACCATCGAGCGGTAGTATCCTCAACAAATTCGGACCCTCGTACTAGAAACATACATGCCAGCCATTAATTTCCCTTCCCCACCACTCACACCCCCCACAACTTGAAAGCCGCCCTCCGGAAACACGCCAACGCTACAGTAGGCTGCGACGTCTCCGACGAAACCCTACAATCCCACCTCATAGAATACGCGTTGGCCACAGGTGTAATGCCGGACCTCGTCACCCCCTCGGACATCACCACCTCGGAAAGAATCCACAGGCTGGAATTCATGTGGGGAAGCCGAATGAGACGCAGAGGCCGGCCGTCCTCCACATGAGGGAAATGCGGACAGCACCTCAGCAACGGCCACATGGCAGGGAAGTGCCCCTCCATGGCCGGCCTTAAGACAGATCGACACAACAACACGCTTAAACTCCTCCTCAACGAGCTGGAAGTCCTGAACGGCAGTCGCTTGCACGTACTATCCACGGACGCGGGCAACAAATCTGTGGCTGACTTCTCTTGCCCCAACAGAGACACCTTGATCTCCAACCTAACCGACAGAATCACACACACAGTCCCGTGCATCAACATACCCGATCGCTTAGCGGATACCCAAGACGGGGCAACCGAAGGTCCCAGCGCCGACCAAGCACCCACCCACCCAACTCCCCACGATTATTCCCCCCCTCACCTCCGCCTTGAACACTGCAAGCCGGACGCAGTACGCATCGTCGCATTCGACTGGGACCTGGACACCGAAACCATATCTCCCAGCACCGATCCTAAAGCAATCAAACGATACAGATAATTGAATTGAAATACTGCACTGATCTCAATCATGCCACCGTACACGCTCTCAAGCATCTGCGAAAAATACGAACACATGGTTAGCGCCCTACGTCAACAAGGCTGGCAGTGTCCGATTTAAATCATCCCCGTCACCCTCCGCCGCAGCGGCACCATGTACAAACTCACACTAGCAGCCCTCCATAGCCTCACGGTCCCCCGCCTAAGAAGTAACCCCCGGACAAACCCGCGCCGCCTCACAGCGCCGCTGCAATCCGCCTCTGTAGGAAACTCCAAAGACACTCAATCGGATGGCTACATACTCTCCTCCGCATATCCCGACAGTCTCTCAAACCTGCCATGTCCAACCCCAGTACCTCCCACAAACCCCGCATGCACACCCACCGTTAACATACACGCTTCCGCAGATCTCCGTACACGACACCCCCGCTACGGCAAGGGGGGACAACATCAAGCGGCATGGAAGGAGGAGGGGCGCGGGCGAAAAGGAGGAAGGCCGAAAACTGCATCCGTAATCCCTAGGGTTCCCACAACGGTTGGATAAAGCAGGTCCTAGAAACAACTCGGCTTGGGCAGTGGAGAGCAGCAAGTTAGCATGTTGTAAATCGTTTTCAATTTCAACTTCCGTGGTCGGTACGCCGGTTCTGCTCGCCCGCACGCCGCTCGCCTCCGTAGCGTGCATCGTCGATGTAGCCGCCTGTCCAATGTCAGACCGAGCTGGCCGCCAGCTGACTCCTTTTGCTGCATGGCTGCGACTCCGTCAATTCACTCCGGCTAGTGTCTCTTGCCCCCTAAGTCGCTGCTGTGCCCGGCCTCTCCGCCCCCGAACGCCCGCCCCGCCTTAAAGTGTAGGGCTCCCGTCTCCCCGCGCTCGCCGCTCTCGCCCGTTCTCACGGGACGGCTGAGGGTTTCCCGGGTGTTCCAAACGGGTGGGTCGCAGGGCGCCACCGATTACTCCGCGGGACTAGGCCCGGATTCGAGTGGTTCATAGGTGGAACACATTCGACAGATAATCTGCATGTAGGTCGCGGGTCGTACCGAGGTACGAGAACACGACTTTATTTCGAACAACCCTCGCGAGTGGACTGCCCCTGTCCGAGTCGTACACACCCCCTCCTTACCCGTTGGCGGATCTCGGAGAGGCCGACGCAAGGCCGAGGTCCAACATGAATTATTTTTAGCAGCCCCCCGTACGGGGTTGCTGCCCGGCGGTGCCAGCAAGCGCTACTAGGACTACGAGTATTATTTGAAAAGCCCCCCGTCGGGCTCCCCGGTCGTCGCATGATCCAAGGACCGGCCACAACCGGCCACCCCGCTCAGCCCCCTGCCGCACCCAGCCGGGCACGGGTCTAAGGGGTTACCAACGCTCACCATGTGGAGGTGGGGGGTGGTGCCGCCGGGCCTGCCGCACCAAGGATCCTCCGCTCGTGGTAGGCCGCTGCCTGGCGGCGGGCGCCTTTGGCGACGGGGAAAGGCCGGTGCGGAGGCCGCTAGGGAGGAAGGGTGGCAATCGGTGCGGAGCCTACCGGGGCGACCTTAAAGGGTACGGGAGCATGGATGGGGTCAGGGTGAGCATCACCAGCGAGCATGGCGGGTGAGGGGGCCGTGGGCGGTGTGTGTGTGTGTGTGTGTGTGTGTGTGTGTGTGTGTGTGTGTGTGTGTGTGATGGGGTGCACCTCACGCCGAATTAAAGTACCCGTACTCCCGCCCGTGCGTTGCACGTACCTTCGGGGAGGGGGCAGTTGGTGCGGTGCGGAGGCCGCCGTGGGGCCGAGCGTGACCTACTGCCCCCGGCCCCCCCTCGAGCGAGCGATAGCGAACCCCCCCCCCCCCCCCGCCCCGTCTCCCCCCACCTTCGCGGCTATCCCCCGCCCCTCCCGTGCATAGCACGGTGCGGAAGGTGTATGCCGAAGATCTCGCCACCACAAAGTCGGGGGGGAAGGGGGGGGGGGCGGAATGTGTTTCGATCCTCCGCCCGCGCAAGCCCCACGCACTGCAAAATTGTTCGAGCCGACCTCGCGCCGGCGCCCGCGCTTCGTTGAGCCCCGTTGTACATAATGGCGAGACAGAGGCCGCCAGGCTGGACGTCGCGCGCGCGCGACTCACAACAATCCTATTTAGAATTCGAGAAATATTAAAGGTACCGGAATAATGTACATGGAATTTGGTCGTTATGCTGCGGGTGCTGCCGAACAGCGGTGGGTGGAATAACGAATACTCGCCGAAACAACAACGCCGACAATCGTGGTATTGAAAGCGATGGCTCTCTGGAGGTGCCGACTCCAAAGTGACACTTTCTCAGGAGAGTACCCTCAGTTATAACGGGCCGAGGGCGTGACATAGCCGGATTTATGAGTTCGGGCTTTGGTTGACTGAACGAATAGTTCGTTATGCCACGTGTACAATTCGTCTAGTATTCGCTATTTGGCAGTCGAAAACTCGCGAAACCTTACATATGCTCGGAATTCTAAAAAAAAGATTGATGTGCTCTCATCACGCCTCGCAATTCTGTGCCACAAGGAGCGCAGTACTTTGGTGCGAAAACGTACCGCGAGTAATCCTCGCCTAGATAGACAGCACGCGATCAGCAGGTAAATTTGGTTCACCGCCAGTCCATAGGAATCCCGTTAGTCCATAGCTAGTCCACTCAGCCTATTCACAATGCACCTGTCGGGCAAGCAACGTAGATTTTCAGTTGTTGAATTGGAATAACCAACTAATTCCAGGGGTATTCGTCTAGCTTCTAATACCAAAGGGTCGAAATAGGGCGTGGATTGGCCTGTTGCTATATGTGGCCACATCATGGGCGTAGAACTTTCCGGCACGTGCGTCTCAGCAACCAATACCCGGATGGCGTGATAGTAGTGTCACTGTGTGTTGCGTGTATTCGCGCACGGGCGACTCCTATAGTTATACATAGGATATTTCCCCCTTCAGTGATGCACACGCCCCCCCCCCCCCCCCCCCCCCCTCGTTATTATTTCCACCAGCATCGACGCATTAAAGTGCATGCCAGCACTAATCCTTATTCGCGTGTCACTTGGCTGCCCACTGGCGATATGCTGAATCGCAATGGCCATGAAGCCATGCACTACTATAATCTACAGGAGCGAGCTACCGCTAAGCTTTTATCTAGGGCAAGGAGGCCGCGGGATAATATCATAATCACCCGCCTCTCATGACTACGCGCACATCAGTGCGATTGAAATGATAATGATAATGCGACATTTTCCATGTTTTTTCGGTTTTTCCTGCTGAACTAGCGGAATCATAGACAGGGTTTGTATCCCCATACCTTGGATGACCCAGTTTGAGCAATGCCTAATACACACATGGTCGATGTTTATCACACCAATTGTGATGAGGTATCCTGAGTAACGCCGGCAATTGTGTCCTATGGCTATGTACGCACACAAATGGGGCAATATGTGGTTCTAAAGCGCTAGCGCCACTACTGCAATATTTTTCCAAACAAAACAGTGCTGATGGCAACAGCTACCCCCAGTACCACGTATATAGCAATATCAGGTCTAACGTACTAGCACATTAATTTCCGAAGTCACACTACCCTGAGCAGCCTCATGCTGCATGCACTCGTTCGGCGGCGTCAATGCAGCCACGTAGTATGGGCATGCCGATAGAATAATCCGCGCGAATCCCGGACTATTTCTGTGGAGGGGTGAATTCAGCATGAGGCTTTTAAAGCATAATTTATTGTCAGCAAACAAAAATCTTTGCCCCTGCTGTTAGTACAGTGCTCGTATTTTATTACCCTTAATCCAGCGTCGATTTTTCGGCGGTGAGCTTTATTGCCGTAAGGGTACCCGTATAGTGCACCGGATCGGGCCCATAGGTGCATGACTAAAGCGCTTATCTACTGGCATGTACTACTAAGTACTATAATCCACCCACCCGCCCGCCCGCCCACGGTCCTTAATTACACAGCCGTCCGATTACGACCTCACGGTTGGGAGGCTATGAGTACTGGTACTCTCTACCTACTCGGTGCTGGTAATGGAAAAAAGCTCAGGTACTTCAAAGCGCTGGCAATTCGAACGCTCGCTCCTGGTAATGGTACTCGCTACTCGCTGCTGGTACTGGTACTGGTACTCGCTACTCGCTGCTTGTCATGGAAAAAAAAAACTCTGGTACTTCAAAGCGCTGGCAATGCAATTCATGGAATTGTAGGCCAGTGATATAGAACCCGTTCTTTTAAAATTTTCTGAAAAATCGACGCATCGCTGATTCAACTGTCAAGTTACTTCATATACACTGTGCGACTTGTTCATAATATGTGTGCGCTCGCTCTGCGCTGGGGATAACCTCGTCTTGAAGATATACTTAAAAATAAAAACATACCATAACATGGACCAGGTATGGACAGTACCGTAGATACCATTAATGCAGCAACTATACATTTATTTATTGTGGACGCAGATACATGTGCATATTTTATAAGTTTAATAACATACTAAATTACCATGCAATTATATCCAGTCGCAGGCATCAGCCTAGTTACTGCCTGTAGAAGTTGTACTTCTTTCTTACACTGGAAAGAAGTTGTCGACATGGCCCGCAGCTACGTGAGTCAAACCCTGTTGCATCACACATTCACCAGCCTCAAGCTAGCTTATAGCGGAGTTGAGGCCTATGCATGCTGTGGTAAGTCGGTAGTGCCTCACAATGATGAATTCAGCTTCATATCCCGCTATGTCATGGTTGCGTTTCCGGCCTGTAGGCTCTGGCAGCACGAATTTTCCTGCCAGTGCGGTGTGGCGCACGTTACTGCATTATCAGGTCCGCATAACGTCAGCAGGGAATCCGCTCCCAGCTTGGCCACCAGCTCCTTCTCGACCTCAAACATGTGCCCAGAGTAGCCTTTCGTCAGCTCTGTCCCATGGAAGGAGTAGTAGCTGGCACAAGCGGACAGCGACAGTAACACAGGTGTGACCTGCTTTAGTAACTCGGCCGGCGGGTGTGTTAGGGAGGGTAGGACACGACACCCTGACAGGGCTGGTGGGGTGGTGCCCATATTGGGGGGGGGGCGGGGGGGGGGGGGGGGGGGGGGGGGGGAAGCTCACTGGTATGGCCAGCCGGCATGCGTCACGCGGGTGCCTGCCATGCCGTAGACCGTGACCTTGTCGCACATCGACAGCGCCATCGCCACCGCCAAGATGCCGCTGCTTGGCTTGCAGTCCGGACACTTCTTTGGGCTGGCATCCCAAAGACAGAGGCAGGCATGCGTGTGTCATTTCAGCTCCCGAGGCATCAGCGGGCGTACGTGCCCCAGGTACAAGGGGCACGGATAATCGTAGAGGCTGTGAGCGCGTGTGTGGCGGGAGAGGAGGGAGGCATAATGCGTGTGTGGGGGCAATTCACTCACACTTCAGGGGAGCACGGTATGAAGCTCTTCACCATGTGCCACGCCTTTGCCAGCAAATTGGCGCTGAGCTTCACAATCTGGTGGTCCTTCTGCTTCGACATGAACTTCTTTGCCTGCAGCATGGGATGCGTGGGGGCATGGTGGGGCGCGTGCCGGTGAGTGCGGCAGTGTGCACGGCGCCCAGGCCTGGCGCTGCCAGCATAATGGGATTCCCGCATGCCGCACGTCCTGGCGCACCTTGTCGGCCCATTCGGGGACGCATAAGATGCACACGTAGACGCCGCGCCGCACTCGCGTCTGCCCCGTGAGGAACACACATCACCAGCAGCAAGAGGAGAGCCAGCCGGTAATCATGGCATGCCCGGAGACACAGATATGGGCGCAAGGGATGCCAGTCCGCAGTGCTGTCTCACCTCCGGATCACCACGGGAAACCAGGGAGACTCCCTCCTCCAGCGGCAACCACTTTGTGTGCCCCTCTGTGTACTTCTTCACCCACTCCTTGTTTATCAGCCTGACGCGCCACCTTCGGAATCAGCCGTCTGCCATCCTGGGAGGGGGGATGGGGTGGGGTGTGGGGCACGGAGGGGTCGCAGCGGGAGGAGGCGCAGGCAGGGCCGCGACTCACCTGTACGAGGCCTTCGACCCCACCACCGGCTCGTAGCCTTCCGTCGGCGCTTGGTTCAGGCGTATCACAATCTATGGGGGCCAGGGGCAGTGCAGGGTGCTGAGCAGACATGCACGCCGAGATGTCCCACGCCATGCCAGCTGCCCCCCCCTCCCCCCCCCCACGGCCTAGGAGCTGCTACTGTTAGCGCCACTGTCGCTGCCAATGCCACAGTGAGATGTGCGCGCACGCGCGCGCGTGTGTGTGTGTGTGTGTGTGTGTATGTGTTGGTGGGGAGGGGGGCAACCTTGCCTGGTGGGTGTCGATGACAGCGCCGTAGCGCGTGCCCTGCATGTTGCCCGAGTTGCCAATGACGGCGCAGGACTCGTACCGCTTGCCGTCCGCCACGGTGACCCCCTGGTTGCTAATCGTCTTCAGCGCGCGCTGCGCGATGGGGAGGTGCTGGACGAGCTGCCGCCCTGCGCAGGGTTTGGCAAGGCACCGGCTCAGTGCGCACGTATAACATGGGCATGGCATGCTTGTTGGGGCAACGGCCTTTTGGCTTGACGGCGGAACTGTGCTCAGCGCGGGTCAGGGGGCGAGTGGGGAAGGGTGGCGATACCGCTGCACTTGGCAGCTTCCGCGCGGCTGCGCCTCGGCACAGAATGCGCACGTGTGGCGTTGCCTGCGGATTACAGCACCAGGGCGCAGATGCGCCCATGAGCCGCCCTTTAAGGCACAGCACCATCATATAATTATATCACATGTTGCCATTATTCAGGCATTGATTCGAAGCTGCCGCTGAATCAGTGGACCGAGGGTCACTCGCCTGCCCCCCCTGCGCCCGCTCCCCCTCGCCGAACCTCCGCCTGTTGCTCCAGCGACTGCAACAGGCTCTGTGCCGGGTCGGCCGCCTCATCCGCCTGCAAAATCTGGGCGGGTCCCGAGGCGGAAGATGCGTCAGTGTTCCTGCGGTGATGCTGGGCGTTTGGGCTCCTACCCCGCCGCATGTCGTCATCATGGGTGAATCACAAACGCCCCGGGGAGGCCCTAACCCGATTTATGGCCACACGGCTCAGAAAGCCCTCAAGAGGTTTAAAGTCTGCGGCAACATGGAAAACAATATTGACTGGCCAGACAGCACCTGACGACTTCAAGGACAGGACGAAGCGGGCGAGGCGCAACATAGACAATCCATAGCGTAGTGTATGTAGTGTAGCCCCGTAACACAGTAGCGACCTTCAGGTACTCCACCTAACAGTTCCCGAAGAGTCCTTGTCTATTCACATGGCCCATCGTCCGTGATCATTTTTTTGACAGCAATTAACACTGAATGACTGACTGTTGCCGGGACTGCGGAAGAACCATTCCTGTGATCTCCAAGCTGAGCGAGAGGGCGCCCCATCAGTGGCGAAAGCGTTATCCCAATAATAGTGCCGCACAAACAAGTGAGGCGTCGACTGCTGCCGGGGCTGCCCGCTCGCGGCGCTCGGCTTTTTCCCTCCTTCGACCGGAACTGTGTTCGTGCGACGCACCGCTCGCCCTTTAACGCCGCAATCCAGCTGCTCCGCCGCCGCAGCCGCGGGCAGCGGCCCCAGCGGTGCGCGCGGTAGCAGCGCCAGCAGCATCGGCAGCGCTACTTGTAGCGAGCAGAGCGCCACCCGCCGCACTCGCCGCACAGCCGGCGGCATCGCCGGCGGCCCCGCTGGACGGACAGCAGCGCAGCCTCGCTGCGAAAGCCACCGGGCCGCTGTGCCTGCAGCCGTGCCAGCCGCGTGTTTGCTGGCAGGCGGGCAAGTCTCAGGCGACGGACCGCCACCCTCCTGCGGTTGCTGTTATGACGAGGTGTGTTATTTCGTTGTCGTTGTCGTCGTCAACCGCTGAAAGCTGCCGCGCCGGCCTGAACTACGCGCGCCAGACGCGACTGCTGGTACAGGTAGATAGTACCAGGATAGTACTACCCCTGATAGTACAGTAGCAGTCGCCATATATTCCCCTACCTCTTGGGTTGAGCGGAGGAAAAGGAGAGCCGCGTCCGAAATCACCTGGAATACGAGAGAATCGATACCGGTCGCAATACGGTTTTATCACGGATTTTTAGGCGTCCGTCCGTCCGTCCTCCGTCCTCCTGTGGTGCGTCTTCGCGTATGAACCTTCATACGTTTGATTTGTGCTCGTTTGATTTCTAGGCACTGGTCCGACGACGGTAAGATTCTGAATGGATGCGCGTGTATTCTAGCCCAGGCACGTGATATATTCGTCTAAAACGCCAAAGTAACGCGGTACCGCAGCGCGTTTTTATTGCTGAATCAGCAAGCGAGACTATTCAGCGACTATTCCTTACCAATAATCCTTCCGGCGGCTCCTGTCCTCTCCCTTGGCGAGCCATGCCCTTGTGCTTCTTGCTCCTTCTCGGTACAAGGTATGCTGGCCCGTTTTGAGGATGCTGGCGTGGAGTTCACTCCTTCAACTTGGGCGGTCGCATACGCTGATCACGTGGCACGTTGCTCTGGGGGCGTCTCCAATCACGCCGCACACGAGTGGGCCGCACATGGCCTTTCCGACATTTGCCACGACGTGAAGTCCGCGCTGGGCGTGGGTGTCCAGATCCTCACGGACCCGTCGGTGCTTGTTTCTCTCCCGAAGGGCAGCGACGGCCGGCCGGCCGATGTTGGGCTTTTTGGGTTTGGCGGTATCCGCGGAAACACGGTTGCTATCGATACCACCATTGCCCCCATGCATCCTCGGCGTGTCAAGCTCGGATCCAACGACTGCTTTGAGGGCTGCAGAGCGCCACAAAATCCAGAAGTATGACGAGGGTGTCCGAAACGCCGCCGGCATGCTTCGCTTTGTTCCTTTCGCCGTTTCCGAGTTTGGCTCGCTGGCCCCGCACGCCGAGGCTTTCTTGGTGGAGCTCGCGAAAGCTAGCCACACACACACTGGCCAAAAAATCGGCCAGCTCTTGTCTGCGTGGCGCCGCCGTTTCTCCTTGCTCATCAACATGGCACATGCAGACAACGTTCTTGGCGGGGTCGCGTCCGCGCGTGCGGCACGTGATGGTACTCCTGCGCCTGCGTCGCGTCGCTCGTCGGCATGTGTTGCTATGACCCGGGTCATTGGCTGCAAGCGTCCTCGCCGCGGCTGATAGCCTACCCAGGGCGGGGGTCCCTTTGGTCCCTGGCAGCGAAGTGACTTCGTGGTTCCCTTGGCTCCTTCTTGGTTCTTGGCTCCCTGTCCTCCTGCTCGACCTTGGTTTCATGCTTATGTCTCTCTTTTGCTGGCAACCTTTCACAGTTGAAGTTAGTTCTGTTTGTAGTGCGCTTTTGTGAAAGCCCTTATGTAATTAAATAATAATCCGAGCGGTAGTCCAAGTATGGTGCTGTAAAAAGGGGTCGCCGCGGTGCGGGGGCAGTCCGCCGACCCGGGGCCCGGCGTCCGTCGACGGACGGGCGACGGTCGAACGACGGCGTTCGGCGTCCGGTGCCGGTACAGGCGGCGGGCGTGGCGATTCGCGGCGTGCCCGCCCCGTAGACCTGACGACCGTGCGCGGCCTCGTGCGGGATGCGGGCCGCCTGTGGGCGGCTTGTACTGTATTGCTGATCTTGTAGTGCTGCTTTTTTTTTTCTTTGGGTAATACAACTTTTAGCGGTGGGTTGGGTACCGGCCTTTTTGTAATGCACACCAGTAGTCAGCGGCCCGCTTTTACGCGGCTTGCAGATTTAATCTGTTTTACAAAATAATACGTCTCTTTTGAAAAATAAATTACTGACAAATCTAACGCTAAAAGCATTATTACCCGGAAACAACAGTATTACAAGATCAACACGACAAGCCGGCTAAAAGCGGCCCGCATCCCGCACGGCCGCACCACGCTCAACCCAAGAGGTAGGGGCACCTCCACAAATCCCCGGCGCGAAGCGCCGCTTAGTACATAATATAGTCGCTATATATGGCGCGATGGCGCAGGGATACTGCCGCGCGCGGTCGCGTCGACGGCCGAGGCTCGACAGTCCGCAACACGATGCTACTAAGGATTACCAGTAGCGACTGCCGAGCTCATCCGGGGCGAGTAAACAATTATGATGCAGTAAGAAAATAATACACTACGGTGTATCATAATAAAGCTGTTGTGAAGTACTATATTCCGACTCGAATATAGTTCCGATCGCGATTTGCAGCTCGCTCATGTAACGAAACATTCCGACGCGAGCTCAGTAGCGATTGTAAGGGCTGGTAGCATGATACCGTGCGGTAGTGTACTGTTTCGCGCGGTGGTGACCCAGCAGCGTCTGTAGTCTGTACGTCTATACCTGTACCTTGGTGACCTCTAGGGAATACCCCCTCTAGGATGAAAAATACCTACTGTACCTGCAGTCGCTAGTGCGCAGTCATCACGGACGATTGCAGCTGTAGTGATCGAAGTCGCGGTGGAGCAGTCCGGGCGGGCAGGCGGGGCGTGGCGGGAATAAGGGTTGTCTGCTCCGCCCATACGAGTCCAGTAGCAGACTCGTCGCACCCGCAAGCCGACGCAACTTCGTCCAAGGCGAGCTTGCAAGGCAACGACCCCAGGAAATACGCCTGGATTCCGGGCAGGAGCTCGATCCATCTCCGCGCACCTCCCCCTGCTTCCCCCTCTCAAAGCGCTCTCCGCGATGGAGGTGGAGATGGATACGATGTCGGTGGAGAACTCCGTCGCGTCGGGCGCCGGCAAGGTAGCGCGCCGCACCTGGCCAAGCCAGGATCCCTGCCAAGCACTGGCGAGCACTGCCTTTCCGAGGCACCCTGTTACGCAGCCCCACAGGCACGCCAAGTAGCCGTGGTTGGCAGGCCACCCATCCTCCGGTTCGGCGGGTCGGACCGGCCCGTTGTTGGTGTGTCGTCACTGTGCGTTGACTGAAGCCGTCAACGCCGTGCCACGCTGACACCCACAAGACGGCGACGCACTGGCAAACCAACGCGAGCGCCGGCCGCCGCTACGCCCGTTCCCAACACTAGATGGACGAGCTGAACCCCTGCATTTGCTGTACCAGCTAGTCTCGCGCAGAGGTTGCAGGCCAACCGCGCCGGCAGTATCGGTCGATGGGGCGGTCGTATGTGCAGGTCAACGAGAGTCGTTGACTGGATAAGGCCGGGTGTGCCGACGTCACCCGAACGCTAGGACGGGAGCACTGCGCTCAATATCGCTCGAACCGCTGACAGTCCAGCTTCCTGTCTCCTTCATAGCGTCCGCTGCCCTCCGCCCCCCTCTACGACCTCGGATGCGAACGTCGCAATGGCGCGGGGAGGATATTTACAGCACTCCGACCACCCGTATATCGCCGACTGAGTTCGCTGTCGGAATGGTTCGCAGGGCAAGGCCAAGGGTGGCAAGGCCAAGGCGCCGCTGGGACCCAGTAACAGCGCGAACGTGATGCCCACGGACGGGCGCAGCGTGGAGGAGATTTATCAGAAGATGACGCAGCTGGAGCACATCCTGCTGCGCCCCGACACCTACATCGGCAGCACGGAGCACCAGCAGCAGCCGATGTGGGTGCTGGAGGACGGCCGCATGGTGCAGCGCACCATCTCCTTCGTGCCCGGGCTCTACAAGATCTTTGACGAGATCCTGGTCAACGCCGCGGACAACAAGGTGCGCGACGCGTCGATGGACACGCTCAAGGTGGACATCCTGCCGGTGAGTCGTGCCCCCCCCCCCCCCCCCCCTGCGCCTCCACCGCCGCGCCTCTCAGCCCTGCTTTTTCAATCCTCTCAGGCCCTCTCCCACCATGGTTGCCAAATACCGTGGACGCAGTGCCTTTAACCAATATTTATTATCAAAGCGCGGTGTCTTGTTGAGTGCCTAAATACCATGCTGTCAGAGCAACTCCCTCCTGGAGATGCCTGTGTAAGGTCTGTATGCTGTAAAAAAATGCATTGCAGACCTCTATGTTTGAAACCATTCGGGTTCCCGACTCTATGAAATGTGTATTATTGTTTCGTAAAACTTTGATGTTGAACACACACATGCTTGTGTTTTTAGGCATTGGTGGTTGGCTATCCAGGCAGCGGCACCTGCCACCAGCTCAGCCGCATTCGGACGGGCGTGATGCCTCCTGCGCATCGCCGGTGCTTGGCATGACTCGGATGCTGCCTTTCCGGTGCAGGAGAGCAACACCGTGCGAGTGATGAACAACGGCGCAGGCATCCCGGTGGAGGTGCACAAGGGCGAGGGTGTCTATGTGCCGGAGCTTATCTTCGGCCACCTCCTCACCAGCTCCAACTACGACGACCAGCAGAAGAAGGTGCGCTGCCGGCCTCCATGCCACCCTCAGCGCTGTGATTGCCCCCCCCCCCCCCCCCCCCCCACACACACACACACCCACACCGTCCCCCTTTCTGGGCGCAACATGACCCCTGCCCTGTGACCTGCACCAGATCACGGGTGGGCGCAACGGCTATGGCGCCAAGCTGGCCAACATATTCTCCACCGAGTTCACCGTGGAGACGGCGGATGGTTCGCGGGAGAAGAGGTGAGGGGCAGGCCGCCACTGCCTACCGCCAGTTTGCTCACGGCGGCCCTTGAGGCTGAGGCAAGGGGTGTCCCTGGCGGCGCAGGTATAAGCAGGTCTTCACCCAGAACATGACGGTGAAGGGCAACCCCAAGATCACCAAGTGCAAGGCCAGCGACAACTGGACGGCCGTGGAGTTCAAGCCCGACCTGGCCAAGTTTGGCATGACGGAGCTGGAGGAGGAGACGGTGCAGCTGATGAAGAAGCGCGTGTACGACCTGGCGGGTGTGCTGGGCAAGGGCGTGAAGGTGTACCTGAACGGGCAGCGCATTGCATGCAAGAGCTTCCAGGAGTACGTGGAGCTATATCTCGGCCCCAAGGACAACGGCGCTCCGCGCATCTATGAGAAGGCCAACGACCGATGGGAGGTCTGCATCAGCGTTAGTGACGGCAGCTTCCAGCAGGTGCGTGCCAGGCTGCCCCCGTCCCACCCAAGCTACCATGCACCTCTGCTTGTGCGTCCAAGAAGCCCACTCCCGTCTTAGTCGCCGCTGGTGTGGCCTGCAGGTCAGCTTCGCCAACTCCATCTGCACCTACAAGGGCGGTACACACGTGGTGCATGTGACCGACCAGATCGCAGGGTGAGCTCTTGCCCAGCACGCTGACGGTTCACATTCTGCCTGCCAACCCATCCCCTTTCTTTGGCCTTGACTTGATGACTGACATATCAAGGCTCGGTCTGCAGGAAACTGGTGGAGCTCATCTCAAAGAAGAACAAGAACGCAGGCGTAAAGGCCAACCACGTGAAGAACCACCTCTGGGTGTTTGTCAACTCTCACATCGAGAATCCGGCGTTCGACTCGCAGACCAAGGAGAACCTGACGCTCAAGCCCTCCTGCTTTGGCTCAAAGTGCGCGCTGTCTGACGCCTTCCTGAAGAAGGTGGCCAACTGCGGGATCATGGAGAACATCCTGTCATACGCCGCCTTCAAGCAGTCCAAGGAGCTGAAGAAGAATGACGGCGCCAAGCGCCAGCGCCTGGTGGGCATTCCGAAGCTGGACGACGCCAATGACGCTGGTGGCCGCAATTCAGCGAGCTGCACGCTCATCCTGACGGAGGGTGACTCTGCCAAGACGCTGGCGGTGAGCGGCTTAAGCGTCGTGGGTCGCGACAAGTACGGCATCTTCCCGCTCCGAGGCAAGCTGCTCAACGTGCGCGACGCAAGCCACACCCAGATCATGAACAACGCGGAAATAAACAACATCAAGCAGATCCTGGGCCTGCAGCACGGCAAGGTTTACAACGATACCAAGGGCCTGCGCTACGGGCACATCATGATCATGACAGATCAGGACCAGGATGGCTCGCACATCAAGGGCCTCATCATGAACTTCATCCACCACTTCTACCCGTCGCTGCTCAAGGTGCCCGGCTTCCTTGTTGAGTTCATCACGCCTATCATCAAGGCCTCCAAGGGCCGTGATTCGCGTGTTTTCTACACGCTGCCTGAGTACGAATCGTGGCGCGAGTCGCTGACGAGCGCGCGTGGCTGGTCCATCAAGTACTACAAAGGTACTACCCTCCCTCTCCCCCATTTACCCTATCTTCTTGCAGCTATCATGGTGTTCATGGTGTCATCAATGCTGTATCATTGCAATTGCGCTCACCATCCGCTGCATGGCGACTCGTCTGCAGGTCTGGGTACATCCACCGCAAAGGAGGCCAAGGAGTACTTCGCCGCACTGACAGACCACAAGAAGGAGTTTGTGTGGGAGGGAGATGAGGACGGCGACAGCCTCTCAATGGCCTTCTCCAAGAAGCGCGTGGAGGACCGCAAGACGTGGCTGCGCGAGTACCAGCCCGGCACCTTCCTGGACCAGAGCGGCGACACGATCTCCTACAGCGAGTTTGTTCACAAGGAGCTCATCCTCTTCTCGCGCGCTGACCTTTTCCGCTCCATTCCCTCCATGGTAGACGGCCTGAAGCCTGGCCAGCGCAAGATCCTCTACTCGTGCTTCAAGCGCAATCTGAAGAGCGACATCAAGGTGGCGCAGCTGAGCGGCTACGTTGCGGAGCACTCGGCCTACCACCACGGCGAGACCAGCCTGGCCTCCACGATCGTGGGCCTTGCCCAGGACTACTGCGGCAGTAACAACATTAACCTGCTCGTCCCCAGCGGCCAGTTTGGTACCCGCCTCCAGGGCGGCAAAGACTCGGCCAGCCCCAGGTACATTTTCACTCGGCTCGCGCCCCTGGCCCGCCACATCTTCAACGCCGGCGACGACAAGTTGCTCAACTACCTGGACGAGGAGGGGCAGACCATCGAGCCGGAGTGGTACATGCCCATTCTGCCCATGGTTCTGATCAACGGCGCGGACGGTATTGGCACGGGCTGGTCTACCTCGATCCCCAACTACAACCCGCGCGACATCGTTGCCAACCTCAAGCGCCTCATGCGGCGCGAGGAGCAGGTGGCCATGCTGCCGTGGTACAACCACTTCAAGGGCTCCATCGAAGAGGTGACCACGAAGAGCGGCGGGCGCACCTTCCAGGTGACCGGCGTGTTTGAGCAGTCGGAGGGCGGCCTGGATATCACCGAGCTGCCGGTGCGCAAGTGGACGCAGGACTACAAGGAGTACCTGGAGGCTCTCATTAAGCCGGAGAACAAGGCCGAGACTCCCTTCATCACCGACTACAAGGAGTATCACACCGACACCACTGTTCACTTCAGCGTGGCGCTGTCACAGGATAAGCTGGCCGAGGCCGTCAAGGCGGGTATTGAGAAGAAGTTCAAGCTGCAAAGCACCATCTCCACAGGTCCCCCGCCTCCTGGCCCCCCGCCCCCCCCCGCCCGGGTCACTGTGCGATCGCTATGTGAAGTCATGCCTGGTTTGTCATTCGCTGAGCGGGTCGTATTTGGCGCGCAGGCAACATGATGCTCTGGGACAAGAACGGCGTCATCCGCAAGTTTGACACCCCGGAGGAGATCCTGGAGGAGTTCTATGACCTGCGCCTCTCGTATTACGATAAGCGCCGTGCCAGCCTCATTCAGGTGTGACTCACTGCCATTGCCGCCTTTGTGTTGGTGGGCGCCCACCTTGCCCTGGCATGCGGGGTCTCAGTGTGGCGCGCTGATATGGCTTGATGTGCTGTGTAGTGTGCGGAGGCGGACCTGCAGCGCCTCACCAACAAGATGCGCTTTATCCTGGAGGTGATTGATGGCAAGATGGTGGTGAACAACCGCAAGAAGAAGGACATCGAGGCGGACCTGGTGGCGCGCGGCTATGACGCGCTGCCCAGCACCAAGAAGAAGGCGGTAACTGTGGCCGCTGATCCGGAGGACGGTGATGAGGAGGCGGACGCCGCGGCCGCTGCAGCGCTGAGCTACGACTACCTCTTGTCCATGCCAATCTGGAGCCTGACCCTGGAGCGCGTGGAGGCGCTCAAGGACGACGCGGACGCGCAGACGCAGGAGGTGGAGCGGCTGAAGAGCACCACCGCGCGCGAGATGTGGGAGGACGACCTGGACGCCTTCCTGGAGGCATTGGCGGACAAGGAGGTGGAGGACGCCAAGGTGGCGAAGCAGCAGCTGGCTGCCCGGAAGCGGGCTGGGGGTGGCAAGGCGCGTGGAAAGGCTCGCACGGGCGATGAGGGCTCCGAGTCTGACGACGACTGGGCGCCCAGCAGCAAGGCGGCCTCGAAGGTGATTGCACTTTAGGGATCAGGCTCTATTGCCACTGCTTTGTTCGAAGGTTGCTCCTTGATAGGGCCGCTGACATTATCCCTCTCCGCTGGCGTCCTCTCAGGCTGCCCCTGCCAAGCGGGCCCCTGCCGCACGAAAGGCCCCAGCTCCCAAGCCCAAGGCCGCGGCTATGGCTGCAGCCGCTCCCGTCCCGGTGCCTGAGTCCGCGGTGTCTGAGCCGGTGAGTAGCCCGCGAGGCAGCAGTGCTGCTATTTCCTTAGTTATCAGTGGCTATACATGATATACCCTTTAGATACACAGAACATATATATGGGGCTGTTTGCTTTCTCTGTCACATGGGTGTCTCTGCGTTGGGTGTGGTGAGACTGACGTGTGAGAATTTCGGAGTACTAGTTCTTGCAGGTATTTTCAGTTTCACATTTCCGTGTGCGTGTCGGCAATGTGCTGACACCTGCGCTGGAAATGGATCCTGACAGGAGGCCACAGTTGTGGAAGAGGCGGACGCAAAGTCCTTTGGCAGCCTGGCGGATCGGCTGGCAAAGATGAAGGTAGCCAAGGCCACCGCCCCTCAGGCCAGCAAGCCGGCGCCTGCCCGTGCGCCCCGCGCCGCGGCTTCCAAGGCCCGCAGCAAGGCGGTGATGCTCTCGGACGACTCGGAGTCTGACGCGGAGATCGAGGTGGACGACAGCAGCTCAGAGAGCGAGGGCGAGCCGGAGATCATGTCGCCGCACCCTGCCAAGAAGAAGGCAGCCGCCAAGAAGCAACCCGCTGCTGCGGCTGCCAAGCGCAAGCCCGCACCCAAGAAGAAGGTGGCCAGCGATGTGCCGCCCACGCCGCAGCCCACCAGGTCTGGCGCGATGGACTATGAGCTCGAGTCGCCCTCGCCTGCGGTGGCGCAGTCGTTGAAGGTGCGCCGCATGCGCGAGTCGCCATTCCACAAGGGGAGCGGGGCCTTGGCCACCACGCCCGCGCCCAAATCCCCGCCCATTGAGACCGTCGATGAGGAGGACGAAGACGAGGCCGCCCCCTCGGAGGCTCCCGTCCAGCCGGCGGGTGGCCGTCGCCCAGCTCGCCGCGCTGCTGCCGCTGCGCGGAAAACGTATGTTGTGGAGGATAGCGATGAGGAGGACAGCGAGGTGGAGATTGTCGAGTCGGAC
Organism: Tetraselmis striata; assembly: GCA_006384855.1. Taxonomy (NCBI): domain Eukaryota; kingdom Viridiplantae; phylum Chlorophyta; class Chlorodendrophyceae; order Chlorodendrales; family Chlorodendraceae; genus Tetraselmis; species Tetraselmis striata. Next base: position 99,116 of record VCJN01000265.1, on the reverse strand, counting down.
GAGTCCGACTACAACGGCGAGTCCGACTAGAGCTGCAGCGCCCCAAAGGAAATACCCAAGTACATATACTACAGCACGCTGCTGAGGGCGTGGCAGCTCTGAGATGCCGCTGCGGTCATCAATTCAGCCGTAGATATAGACAGTGGCCGCTTGCAATGGCCACCCCGGGTCAAGCACTGGCGATTGCAGCTAGCCTCGTCGGTGCTGCAGGATGTGCGTCTCGATGTTTTATACTGAGAGACGCAAACTTAGCCACACCGGCGCCGAGCCTTGCTCTGGTTTAAAAAGCCAAATGCTGAATAGACCTCGATGCTGTCAGCCTTTCACGCATTGAATGTGTGTGCGTGATGCTGGGGCGTTTAATGTCGGGGGGCGATCGAACTCAACACTTTGAACAGTGGTACAAATCGCATCGTATCGTTCCGACATAGTGAGCAGAGCGGTTTTGTGTTGTATCTGCGATGCTTTATAATCTCGCAATTGGTCAGATGTAGTCATCTAGAGGTTTACAGTACTTAGCAATGTTGTACTGCGCACGATCCCCGCGGTCGGCGCACGGACTGGGGCCTGCCGGCCCGCACCAGCACCACGACCTGAGGGATCCGCCCTCGGGCACCGGCACTCTCTGCTTTGCGCTCGCCTCAACCGGCTCGCGCAAGCAGTCTCGACTCTAGCAGTCGAGCAGAGTGTCAGCTTACTCTATGCCGACTCGGACCCGAGCCTCAGCCTCCCGAGACGCTACACCTTCCCCACCCCGCGACAGCAGGATGCCCCCTCGTCCTGTACCGGAAGACGCCCTCGTCGACGACGCCCCGGGCGGCGCCACTGCGGCATCCATCGCGGAATTGGAGAAACGCCTGACGGCCCAAGCGGAAGCCCTGGAGAAGCGGCTGGCCGAGCAGTTCGAGGCGGCTACGGCCGCCTTACTCGCTCGACTGGCCCCTCCCGTGCTATCGCCTCCTCCCAAAGGCACCCAGCCAGCCATTCCCGCGGGCGCGCCTACGCCCGAGGGTGGTGAGCAAGGAGCGCAAGAGCCCCTTCCTGCTGAGCTAGACGCACTCGACACCGAGCTCGAGTACGTCGACTTCGCCTACTTCGGTCAAGTCCCCCCTTCCGGTCTGGAGCCACCCCCACGCGACGGCGACGAGCCTCGCTTGTGGATTCTGACCGGCGACGACACCGAATTGGCAAAACGCCTGACGGCCCAAGCAATAGCCCTGGAGAAGCGGCTGGCCGAGCAGTTCGAGGCGGCTACGGCCGCCTTACTCGCTCGACTGGCTCCTCCCGTGCTATCGCCTCCTCCCAAAGGCACCCAGCCAGCCATTCCCGCGGGCGCGCCTACGCCCGAGGGTGGTGAGCAAGGAGCGCAAGAGCCCCTTCCTGCTGAGCTGGACGCACTCGACACCGAGCTCGAGTACGTCGACTTCGCCTACTTCGGTCAAGTCCCCCCTTCCGGTCTGGAGCCACCCCCACGCGACGGCGACGAGCCTCGCTTGTGGATTCTGACCGACGACACCGCCGCCCACGGCCTCGCGGAGCAGCGGGGTCTGACAGCGTACGACAAGTACCTGTATCTTCACTGTCATGCTAAGGCCTGCGGCCAATCCCTGGCGGTACGGCCGTCACTGCAATACAGTGTACAGTACCTGGGCCGCCCGTCCCGCGCACGGCGCCCGCGCCCGGGCTCAGGAGCGCCCTGGACGGTGTCGATGGCGGCCGGGCCCCACCTTCTTGCCGACCTCTCTCCGGCGCCGGCCTGCCGACCAAGTTTTGGAGCGTCTCCCCGCTGGAGCCTTCCGCCGCTTGGTCCTTTTCAGCCACTCCCACTGACTGGCTGCGGGACGCCCGCCTGGCGGCGGTCGCCCAGCCGCCCCCCAGTGTCACGTGGGCATCGCACAGGTTGCGCAAAGGCGCGGCCTCGGCAGCGAGCTGCTATGCTGCGTTGCTGCTGCTAGCTCGTCCCCGTCCGGCCGCTACACTTCGCTACCTGTGCAAGCCTTTGGCTTTCTTCTCTGGCAAATCGTGCCTCCTTGGGTAAATGGTCAGATGTAGTCATCTAGAGGTTTACAGTACTTAGCAATGTTGTACTGCGCACGATCCCCGCGGTCGGCGCACGGACTGGGGCCTGCCGGCCCGCACCAGCACCACGACCTGAGGGATCCGCCCTCGGGCACCGGCACTCTCTGCTTTGCGCTCGCCTCAACCGGCTCGCGCACCCACCCACCCACAGCCATCTTTCTGCGCTAGGAGACACCCAGGCCAAGCCTGTGGTTCTCGTCTTAGCCTCCAATGTAAGCGAGCTGACATTCTTTGGCAAATCGTGCCTCCTTGGGTAAATATCTAAAATGGTGACGTAGCGAGTGCAACGTTCGAGTGGCGTAGTAGCAGTGGTGTAGTATCTCGGGTAGCAGGCGGCAGGTTTGGAGCTACTGCCGGCCCCGTCCGTTACATATTTCTGGGCGCCGTGCCCGTATTTATCAAGCAATCACTATATAACATACTGATAAAAAAGAAGCTGTTCATGGTCAGCCTCGTCAGCAACCAGCGACTACATGGGCATCACGTAGTAAAAGGCGGACGATGAGCGGCAGCAGCAGTAGCTCTATACGGCGAGGCATTTATATGCTTGGGTAATCCCGGATATTAATTACATGAGCTAGCAGCAGAAGGCGATATCGGAAATCACCAAAATAAAAGGCAATCAGAAAGGTCCTCTACATCGACTGCGGGGTGGAAGCAGTAACATGAGAAGACGCAGAGTGGGCACGAGCACACGCATCAGACTTGGCCATCTGCACACCGGCAGAGAGAATGCCGCCCAAGGTACCATGCATGCACGCAAGCCGAGACCCGCTGCAACAGCCCCCGCCGTGTGCGCGACAGGTGACGGCGGAACTCAGCAGGTTGGCCGGCGACAAAGTTTCGAAGTGCCTGCACGGATTGACCACGAAGAAAGCAAGAGGTCGGGGCGGAAGGACCGCCAGGGAAGTTGCGCACAGCCAACAGCACCGCGAAGATGTAGACCACAGTCAAAGCGGACTTCCCGAGTCGGCCGCGGTCCTCAACCACAAAAGGGTAGCACCGGTGAACACCCTGCATTGGGGCGGAAGACGCCCGGTCCGCTGCCAACTTAGCATGCTCCGCCTCGGTCGCCGCGATTCCCGGGATGCACCAGCGGGGGTCGTTGCTCCAAGTTGGGGTCGTGGAGGACACGCACGCGAAGTCGATCATGTAATCGCACGCTGCCCCTCCCCACCCCGCCAGCGTCAGGTCCGACGGCCGCGAGCGGTCCGCTGGGCGCAGCCCACTCGTCTCAAGGGTCAAGTCGCCGGCTCCCGAGCGGTCCCGGTCAAGCACCGCCCCCGCATCAATTGCCACAGATGCCCACAGATTCTTCAAAGCGGTATGCATGCGGTGCTTGTAGTTCGCTACGGGGCATATGGGTAGATGATCCACGATGAAATCCGTAGCCCTCCGGTTCGAGCCATCCGTAGAGCGCAGCCATAAGGGATCAATACCACACGTTGGGCCAGGGCAAGTGACAAGCGCGGAACCTCCGCGCGGGCAAAGGCCCAGTACCCGCGCAGCGGCGGCCGCATAAGCAGCATGGGGAATCTTGCGGGCGGACTCGTGATCCGACTGGAAAAGCGACAGGGAGCCCGGCCCGCACGCGCTGTACATGCGCAGGGTATCAAGTCGCGAGGCCGCTGCACCAGTACGTTGGAAGCTGAGATCGAGGGCCACGAAGTCACGCAAGCGAATCCCGGATATTGATTTCCGCGGTAGGATGAAAGCAAGTAGCAGGCGAGGTATAGCAGTAGTGGACTACTGAAGTTATAATTGTTTCTAGAAGCTAGTTGGAGCCAGAGCCTCGTGAAACAGAATAAGTGCCGGCGGTGGCCAGAACAGCGGTCCTACCGGTACGCCGATACGAGACCCCGAGCGCCCGTCTGCCGTTGCGCTTCTCTTAATCTGATTCACCCGCCTCATGGCTCGTGATGTACTGCGACTAACAACTTAGCTTCAGTGATGAGACTCATACGGGAGAGGAGTTCGATTGCTAGTAATACTGCTTGACTGCTGCTGCTTGCTTCTGCATCCCGGGAGGGACTGTGGAGGCCGCGCGCCGGCGGCTATATGCGACTATCCTCTCGACGCTTCGCGTCTGTGCAGACTGGCCACCCGCAACTCTAGTAACATGGTATGACCAAATCTATAGCGACTCTGCGAGTCTTAGAGACGAGACTCGGTGATGAAATTGTCATATTATTTGTGGTACGCAGGTCCCTACTATTCCTTACTGCTATGCCAGGGCCCTGCGTTAGTTCGTCACCGCTCGTGAACGTCCGCCACGCGCCGACGCCGCGAAGGAGACCGCCACTTGTCTGTGCACCACTGCACCTGGCTGTGGTAGTTTTGGAGGCGACTTGTCTACAATCGGAGAGAGACTTGGGCGCGAGCAGTGAGACCACTCGTGCACGCTGCTGCTGCTCTATTGCGGCGCACTCGCGCGCCCCTGCTAATTATACATATTTTAAATGCGCGCACGAAAAACCGCGCGCGTCGTTGTCGCGGCTCGCGCTCTTGCGGTCGACGTGCTGAGCGCGCGCCGCGATGCTATTGTGAGCCCATCGTCGGAGCCCAGACGTAGCGGCGGCAGCAGCACGCTAAGAGACGTGATTTCTTTAGACCTCCTTTTTTTTTTTTCCCGCCCCCGGGACAGGACTGGCACCAGTGAAACCCTTGCAGCGTCTCTACGACGGCCGTTTAGGCAGCAATCCAGTTACGGAAAGCCCTGGGTAGGCGACGCTCCGTTATAGTCATCAAGCAAATTGCCGAAGCATTTCTTTAGACCTCCTTATTACACCCGTGTATCACCTGAAAATAAATGGGTGTTAAAATACCCTACCCATAATCGCTCTATTTTAGACATGTGTGTTAAAATGCACCCGTGTCTACGATATACAAAAAGGCTGGTACCGCCGGTACTGGTCCGGGTACTGGTGACGGCGTAATAATATGCATGATGATCAGAACTGATTGCACCTTCAGCGCCCCCGCCGTCCTCCTCGTTGGCGCACGATGCCGCGACTGGCACGCCCACGGGGCGCTTGGGACGCCTCTCCAGCGGATGCGGATGGCTGTTCCGCTGGGGGCGCCGCGGCGCGGCGGTGGGCGGAGGAGCGCGCGATGGCGTCCTCGTCAGCACCCCACCCGCCAGCCTGGCTCCTGCGCGTCACGGCGAGCACGACCGCGATCGGCAGTGGCATCGCCGTTGGAGTTGCCAACTTGCAGCATACCGTCGCCAACTTGCAGCATACTGTCAACATGCAGCTCGCCGGCGGCGCGAGTAACCCCACCGGCTGCTTTGCCGACGAGCCAGATGAGGCGGTTCGGCGGCGGGGGGCGGGCGCGCTGGGCGTCTTCGCGAGCCTGTCACTGGGCGAGGGGGTGCGCGGGCTGATGGACGCCATCGGCCGGGCGGGGCCGGACCTGGGCGGGCTGCGCCTGCCGCAGCTGCCGCTGTGGGTGGCCGTGACGCCCACCGGCGCCACGCCCAGCAAGAGCCGCCTCATGACGGTGCAGGACTTTTTCCGATACACCAACGCCGAGGGTGCGCCCCCCACGAACCCGTCTGCTATCCCCGACAGGGGCGAAGTAGGAAGGGCTTACATATTAAAATCGGCGGAGAATCCACGCTCGGTTCAACCTCGAAGTTTGAACCGCATGTGCATACGATTTACCGCAAGATGACCTACCTAGCTGAGGCTGCCAGAAATGAAGTCTTGAATTAGGCTCAGCATATAATTGTAGTTACCGCCTGTATTTATGTAAGGCAATATCTAAGTAGCTATATATGCTGGTATGTATATGTAATAACCATCAAGACTAGATTTAGCGACTTCTTTTATAAGACCTTTCTATAGTAAGACACCGGCCGGAAACCACTACCCAGGCTATGTATCTTAACCACCGGCCTCCCTCACTGCGTACCGCTGTTCACAGCACACGCCAAATGATACGATGCGCCCGGACGTGTCTGGCTGGTCCCATATCCTGGGGCGGGCTCGGGGCCGCCAGGGGTGGGCGGCTGTGGGCTGACCGCATGACGGCGAGCGCTGCCCTTGCCTGTCCCCCACTGCTGATGCCCGCTCCATCAGGGCGGCGCTTCTTTGAGGAGCTGGACTGCGACGGCGACGGGCGCGTGACGCTGGCGGACGTCAAGGCGGCGCTGCGGCGGCGCAACCTGCCGGACAAGTACGCGACCGACCTCATGAACCGCGTGCGGCGCAACCGCTGGTGGCTGTCCTCCTTCGGGTGCGCCCCCTTTTTCCTCCCTCTGCTACAATTTTGTTGTTTGTGCTGTGGGGGGTGGCGAATGGCGGGCGCTGAGCGGCGGGACGCTGCCGCGGGGCAGCTGGGAGGACTTCAAGTCGCTGGTGGACGAGCGCGAGGCGCACATGCTCAACGCGTTCACCACGCTGGAGCTGGCGCCGGACGGGCATGTGCAGCTGCGGGGCGTCAAGAGTGCCCCCCCCCCCCCCCCCCTCTCCCTGGCTCCCTCCCCACACATGCATATGCATACATAATTCGGAGAGAGCGCACGAGAGAGGGAGGGAGGGAGGGAGATTGGCCCGCCAGCACCGTGAAGACCGTCATGAGCGCAAACGGCATCACCCGTGGCCAACATGGATGCATAAGGCTGACTGTCTCGCACTCTCTGACCACGCACTGGTTGGCTAGACCGCGCTGCATGGACATCTCCTCTGCCCACGTCAAGTGCTCAAGTGCAGCGGCAGCCCCAACACCATGGCTCAATTTGCCACGAAGGCACTCGGACGCTCTGACAACGTGCGGTGCTGCCGCGGCTGCAGAGACGCTGGAGAAGGCGGGTCTACCCGCCACCGACGAGAACGCCATCGCCATGCTCAGGTGACCCGCCGTCCTTCTCCCCCTTGGTGACCCCACACACCCCTGTCATGGCTCTCTCTGCCTGTTGCCCCGTTGACGCCCCTGTGTGCTGGCGGCCCCGGTGTGGCGGCAGCGCGCTGGAGACGTCCCCCGACGGGCTGGTGACGTACGGCAAGTTCCGCAACTTTCTCATCCTGCTGCCGGACGGCAAGCTCGAGTCGGAAATGGACCCCGCGGTGGCGTGGTTCGAGTCCGCCACGATGGTGCCCGTCAGTGCGTCTGCCCCCCCCCCCCCCCCCCCACCCCCCCCGGCCCCCCCCCCCCTCCCCTCACCACACACATCCATCCTCAGGTCGGGGGACAACGGCGCTGCCCCGGTTGACAGAATCCTGCCAGGCCCTGCAGTTGTGTGTCTTGACCCGGGCTGCGCGGAAGCGGGAAGGGGGGGGGGGGGGGGGGGGGGGGGGGGTGGGGAGTATTCGGTTCCATAGGAACCGAATCTACGTAAATTCCACTGAATGGCTTTCAGTTTGTCGGAGTAGTACTGATGCTCAGTCGGAAATCAGCCGTTCATTGCTCCCGGACGACTGCCATATGTGGAAGGTGTAATTCGCTCATGAGCCTTGCAGTGGTGGGAGTCTCACTTGGCATTTGCGCTGAATTTTGACTGAATTTGGGCTAGATTCACCTCAATTTGCCTGAATTTCAACCAAATTTGGGCTAGATTCACCTCGATTCAAGTGAATGCCGTCTAGCCTGAATTCAGCCTGACTTGATTTTCGGGCGTTTTAATCAAGAGGTTCCAGCCAAACTGGAATTGACCCCCCCCCCCCCCCCCCCCCCCGGGGGGCCGCAGCGTACCCCATCAGCGAGAACAGCTCCGCCAAGGTCGTCTTCACCGCGGCGCTGGCGGGCGCGATGGCGTCCGGCTCCACCACCTTCACGCTGCACCCGCTGGACACGCTCAAGACGCGACTGCAGGCACGAGGGCCCCCGCCGCCGCGTGGTGGGGCGATGGGGCTGACAAATCCACAAACCCCAAGCAGCAGCACCCTGAACCCTAAGCATGATATTGCTGGGGGATGACGCAGTGGAACCCTGAAACCCTAAGCTTGGAACGACAAGCCCTCTGCCTGCCTTGAAGCAACGACAAACTTGCGGCAACCATTAAAACCCTGAACCAAACCCTGATCCTACTTTTTTGGGCAGGGCAGGGGGTATGGGAAATATAAACCCTAATGATAACCCTTGAAGGTAAAGCCTGAACTCGGCAAGCCTAATGCCCTACAAAGCAAGCCACATATAAATGAATCAATGCTGCCGCGCCATTCAATTTGGCTTGCGGGTCCCAAAAGCATCCACTCATTCACCGAATTGCGTTGATCTACAAGTGAAATATGTTGATGGTGTATTCTGGTGAACATTATTTGTTTATTGCTTTCACCTCTTTGCGCGCACAGGCCCCACAGAGTTGGGGGGTCCAAGGAAAAAGAATGACGCGCTAATGGCGGCGCGGCAGTGCTAAAGTGAGCACACGAGACTGTAGGCACCCGCTTTGCGGACCCAATTCAGCGTTGTCATGTACATATTGACAAAGTCGATAAAGCTGACGCCTTCTGCACCTGTGGAATGCTCCAGACCGCCACACTGGCGCACGTAACAGCTCCTAAAACAACAGTCACCGTGCTTACCGGGGACATGATCGGATGTGCCGAATGATATGGAGGGTGTGAGAGGGGCCAATGGGAGGGCAGGGGGTTGAGGGGGCATTAACTCGTCGCCTTCTTTCCTTCTGTGTGCCTCTTTCCCTGGGCAGGCATCCAAGGGCGCATCCGCCACGCTGCGCTCCGTGGTGGCGTCCGTGCCGGAGATTGGCCTGGTGGGCCTGTACCGCGGCATTGTCCCCGCCACTGTGGGGTCCGCCGCCAGCCACGGCGTGCGCACCGGCGTGTTTGAGCTCACGCTGCGCCTGCTCAAGACGGTCGCGGGCGGCGCACTGGAGCTGCAGGTGCGGCGGGCCACCGGCGTCGGCGCGAGACTCGGCAGAAGGACAGCAAAAAGGGGCGGGGGGGTGGGAGTCCTCTGTCTCTCTCTTTCAAATAGTGTATCGGTTCCTAATAGTAACGATTACTAAAAAGACTAATATTATCAAACATCGGTATTTGAAACTAGAACTTAGAATAGGATGCTCGTGCATTATTTACCATTCTTAAACATATTCCGGCAAACGCATCACGGTACGGTACTGTGTCGGTATTATCACAGGCGTGTCAGTGTCACTACTTGACTTTCCGGAGAGCGGGCAGTAACGGGTATGTGTGTATCATCGGTCTGTCGGCAATCATATGAATGTCCATTTACCTTGCATGCATCACTGAAATGGACCCAGCAAGGTCATGAAAACCTCATGTCGACAGGCATCCCTTAGGATGGTGGCTCGTTTTCGCGGTTTGCCTCTCCACAAAAGCCGTTGATGCGTAGGAGAGCGGTTGTGTGCGGTCGGTGAGATACCTTTTCGGCGGTAAAGCTGTGGCTCCTACTGGAGGCGATGTTTGCTGCGCCAGCACGCCATCTTCCTCCTCCTTCTCCTCCGCCGCGTCCTCGTCTTCCGCGACGTCTCTCCTTTTCGTCTGCATGTGATGGCGAGGCGTCATCCCCCGCACTCATCGCCACCACATGCCCACCCCGCCCCCTCTTGTCCCCTTGGCGCCCGCTTGCGGTCCGTCGGTAGCTCTCCAGACCACCGCAAGCCCAATGACGCTGTTCCGCAGCGGATCCCCCCCCCCCCCCCCCCCCGCACGCCCCCTTGACTCCCCCCTTCTTGGAGGACTGCTGCGCAGCAGGCCATGCGCTCAAAAGTCCCCTCCCCCCCCCAAGAAAAAAAGCTCTAGGTCGGGATCAATCAGAAGTGATGCTGTATCCATTATTATACTTCCACGAATCCTCCTTTGGGGGGGGGGGGGGGGGGAGTTGCGTTTTCTTTGCCCTCCCTGGCCCGTAACGTTCCCTGCACACCATGTATGATGCTCCGGACCTGCGCTAGAGGACACACCCTTCAAACAGTAGTGGATTGTGAGTCAGGCAAGACCGGTTCAGATGTGAAGTCGCCGCGTCGGTAGACATCCGTCGGGAACTGGCCGAAGCCTCGTCCAAACATGGCTAGCTACGCGTCGGGAGTACCCACTCACGGCGATGAACGATGCAGCTGTAACCACTGCGGGCATGGGGAATACATACCCTTCCTCCTCAAAGTATTAGGCATCATTGTGTTAGAGGGAGTAGTGTGCTTTAGGAGCAAACTCACCCATGAGATTCCTTATTATTAACCCCAAATTGGGCTCGCGTGCAATCTATAGGAACATTCACTATAGCTCCGCGATAGTTTCGTCTACATTGACCTCTTGCAGATATAGCAGGTTTCTATTCAAAGTGTTATTACTACTACCGCGCCGGTACTTGTAGTCTATGGTGATGCTGCATTGTCTTGAGCAGAGCCACGAGTGAATGGAAGCCCCCCCCCCCCCCCCCCCCCCCCTCCCCCCCCTCCCCCGCCGGCCACGCCCCGGGGTCATGACAACGCGAGATGGCCGAGATGTTTTCCCCAGTAGGCCGACTGTTGCTGTGGCCATGGACCCTGCCGTGTCCGCCTGATTTGGGCGACTCCTTACAAAGCTCTCCTCCTGCGCGCCGCCGCAGGCCACGGGGCTGGCGTCGGGCGTGGGCACCCTGTGCGGCACCGCCTTCCGCATCCCTTGCGAAGTGCTCAAGCAGCGGCTGCAGGTGGGAGCGCACGCCAACGCGGGCGAGGCGCTGCGCGTGGCGATGCGCGAGAGCGGCGTGGCGGGCCTCTTCCGCGGCACGGTGGCCACCATGGCGCGCGAGGTGCCCTTCTACGTGTTTGGCATGATGGGCTACCAGGCGCTGAAGAAACTCTTCTCGGTGGGGCCTCCGCCAAGCTCCCCCCCCCCCCCCCCCCCTTCCCCTCTCATGTTAGCCTAAAAGGGGGACAACTCACAGCGCTGACAAGACCAATCCTGTCAAGGCAATTCCACCCCACCGGGTCGCCTCGTGACAGTTATTGTCGCCCATTTAATCCGGTTTTCCGGCTTAAAGGACCACTATTATGTTCGCAGAATCGAGTTGGAATATCCGCGATTTATTCATTGTGTATTCTGATAACATTTCGGATATTTAATTTTGCCCTTTATCCCTTCGTGCATTGATTGGAAAACAAGAGCACTTTTGACTAAGCAAATTCAAAGCATATTTGGGCTGAATACACCCTAGACTAACAGCCGTAGCTAGTCCCCTGTTCAAAGTCCGAGCCCAAAGCACCTACTAATCCAGATACTTTGCACGGCAAGGAAACCCCTCAGGCCCTGAATGCCCTGAGTAGGCCTCCCCAAACCGGAAGACCCCCTGCCATGGCCATCCAACTCCTAGAGACCCTGGCTTGGTAGTTTACAAACCCTATCTTAAGCGGCAAATACCCTAAACATTGACATGATAGCTGGTCCTCAGAACCCTCCATCAACCCTGAACTTGTGTTGATGCGGTATAGGTTTCGACTGTATGATGCGGAAAACCCTAGCGACCCTGATCTGCATGATGCGCAGGGCGAGATGCTGGGCGGGCCGGGCTGCAAGCGGGAGCTGTCCTCCACGGAGACGGTTGCCACCGGCGCGCTCGCCGGTGCGATCGCGTCCATCCTCACGACGCCCGCGGACGTGATGAAGACGCGCATCATGACGCTGCCCGCAGGGCAGAGCTTCCAGATCGGCAAGATGGTGATCGACATCGCGCAGCGCGAGGGATTTGCCGCCTTTTTCAAGGGCGCAGTGCCGCGCATGTTCTGGATCGCGCCGCTGGGCGCCATGAACTTCGCCGGCTACGAGCTGGCCAAGAACGTGAGTGCGGATGTTGGCGGCCTCAGCGACACGCCCCCCCCCCCCCCCTCTCTCTCCTTCAGGGGAGACCAGTTCACACCCGCTTCATACCCTCTTCATACCTATTCATGTCCATTCCATCACATGCCGCCCTACCAGTCTACACTGCCAAGCAACGATTACCGAGTACGGTGATTGTTTAGGGGTACTACCAACCGTTCTTATGTTTCAGGATGTCCCTCTCACACATTGCCGACGGGTCATTGGGCGTGGACGCGCACGCTCAGGCATTCACCCGTGCGACTAGAGAATCCATGACATTAGTTAGGTATGTGGTTGTCTGTCAATAATGATGCCCACGGTACCACGACTTGGAACAATAAACGAATATCCTTTTCCCTTTTGGAGAGCGCTTCACACTTGTTCATGTCCATTCCATCACACAGCTAACTAACAGTCTATGGATGCTGACGCGCTTATAAGAATCCTTAGCATAAGCCTCAAATTGGGCTTGCATGCAACCTATGCAAACATTCACTGTAGTTCCGCTTTAGGTTCTTCTACATTTGACCTCTGTCAGGCCGGGCCTTACACAGTGTTCTTACTATAACTCGCAAGCAAAAGTACACCTTCAAGAGACAGATCACACGTGGCTGCTCACTGATACTGCCAATCGTCCAAACGTCTCAGTATGTTCCCCACTCACACATCGCCGATGCGCCATTGGGTGTGCACGCGCGAGGCTGGGCGCGCCCACTGATCATTCATCCGAACTAGGGGGTGTAACTAGGGTGTGTGTGTGCCGGTCATCGGTGAGGTGCATGGCAATGTTTCAATAACCGTGACCGCAAATTCAATACTTATAACCAAACGCATGATACCCCCCCCCCCCCCCCCCCCCCCCAAGTAAAGGAGAAACGAAACGCGCTCGTCGTACTGAGAATAGCAACGAATTTAACACTAGGATATACCTGTCCTTTCCATTGGGTTTGGACAGGGCCCACTAAGGGAAGCGCGTAGCGTGCAGCCCTCTGAAGGCCAATCAGACACGCTATGCATGGGTGTAGTTTCTTTATGACAGAATGTGTTACTATTATTGGCGCAAAGTATTAATTGTTTGCAAACCCATAGCGTGCTTAGCACATGCATGTGTTGCGAAACCCTTACAGTGTGCGCGAAATCGAACGTGCATAAACACAGACACCCAAAAAGGGTATTTTCATCGTCAAAATAAGAGTGCAGTGGCATTGCCATACTCCTCTTTCTGCCATATCAGCGCTGGGCTGTTTGTCCAATTGGGGGGGCGGTGATGTTCCTCAATCATCTGCAGCCCCGCAGCAGCTCTATGTAAGCTCCCTCTCTCCCTCTCCCCCTTCCCCTCTTTCTCTCCCTCTCTCTCTCTCTCTCTCTCTCCAAACCCTATATATCCCCAATGTAAGGTTCCTCTCTCTCTCTCTCTCTCTCTCTCTCTCCTGCTCTATGACAATAATTACAAGTTTCTTTCCCGGGAGCTGCTGTTTGACAGACTACCCAAACAAGCAATGCTCACAGCTTCTCACCTCCGCCCTTCCCGCTCCGCCTTCCCCCCGGCGCAGGCCATGCTGAACGAGAAGCCGGGTCCGCCCGCGGTAGAGCCGGAGGCGGCCGGGGGAACCGCCGCATCTCCGCCCGCGGCGGCCTCAGCTTCGGCCTCAGTGGCAGCCACGGCCGCGGGGGGTGCGTCCGAGCCGCAGGAGCCGGGGCTCTGGCCGCGGGTGCAGAGCCTGGCAGGGGAGGGCCGGAGGCAGCCCGCGCCCCCAGAGCCAAAGGAGCCAACCAGGAAAGCGGACGCCCAGCCCGCACCTGCTGCCGCCCCTGCTGCCCCTGCTGCCCCGGCAGCCCCGGCCGCCGCGGAGCCCGCGCCTGCCAGGTCTGTTACCCAAACCCTGATAAACCCTAAATGGACTCCATGATGCATAACAAAGCCGTCACTGAGCTGATCAACAGTTGAAAAATCTCCGCCTTGAAATAGGTAAAACATATCAGGGCTTGCTTCTCGACTAAAACCTATATTAAACCCGAACTTCGTCCAATTTTTTGACGCGTAACAGAGCCTGCCATCAATTCGGAACCTCAAAGGTCGCAATTAAGGCTCTGACTGTACCTATGCTGGAATCGGGTAAACAATACCCTAGTTTAAGCCCTACCCCGCCAACGCGGCCAGGTGTCACCAATCGTCGTGATGAGTGCGACAACAAAAGTTCAATGTTTTGGCTGGGGATTTGTCCCCTTGCCCCCGACACGTTTCGCCCTGACTGTGCCTTCGGCGGCATGTCCGCATCGCGGTGCATCCGCCCTCACCCGTAAGGTGCCATTTATGTGGGCGTGGAGGCCGCTAAAACAATATGAATCTTTATTCATTACTTGAGGTCGAGAGCCTTGTGGTGTGAAGTCATATTTTCAAGATGTATTATTACAGCGCGTTTCCACTGTTCAAAGCTTTCTTCCCCCTACGCGGCGGGTTAAGAAGCTGATGAAACGCGATGTTTTGCAGTGGTGCTTTCACGGCATGTAGCACGTCATTCACGCGCAGGGAGGCCGCCCCGGCGGCGGACGCCAAGTGGCCGCGCGCCCAGCGGGAGATGGAGACGGCCCTGGAGGAGCTCGCCGGCGGCAGGGCAGCGGCCGCCGAGGCAGAGGACGGCGGAGGTGGAGGAGGAGGTGACGCGCCGCCACCGGCGGCCCAGTAGGGCGGTGCCGCTGTGAGGGCGCGGAGCTGGCGGTGTACTGCCCAGGCAGCCGTCCACGTGGCCGCCGTGTAACCTCACCTACCGCGCATGTCGCACCCCGAGTACGTTTACGTTTCCATGACTTCGGCCCAGGAATCAGCAGCGTCAACTAGCACCGCGATTTTGCGTATGAAATATGTACCACAAGCGTTGCCGGACTGGGATGCCGTGATGCCCTCCAACCATGTAAGGTTTCTCTCCGTCTCCCTCTGGGCGTATAATCGCGGGAAGCACTAGCCTAGGATGAGAATCACCCCTTACATGTAAAAAACCCCAGATAGAGGTAAACCAGTAAATACTCAAGTAATTACCTGCCCCCCCCCCCCCCCCCCCCAAGGGGCCAAGCAGCCAGTCTGTGAAATTCTGCAAGTGGGCCCTACTGGGTCTTTTTGCGTGGGTAAGAAACTCGGGGGAGTAAACCAGAAATTACTCAAGTTATTACATACGTAGGGGGGGGGGGGGGGGGGGAAGCCGTCCACGGCATTAGCAAGGGGGCCATGGCGTACGCACGGCCTGCCGCAGCCGCCGCCCCCGAGACCACCCCGCTGGAAGGAAGAGACGGAAGGAGGGACGTGGGCACAAAAGAGGGCGGCCGGTAGCTTGAGCTGTGATTGCACCATGTGTTTCCCATAGCGGCTAGAGATAGCAGGCCCTCAGAACAACTCAATCCGAGCCAAGGAGAAAGGCAGACTAGCACGTCGTACCAAATTCCAATTCCAATTCCAATTTTGTCTCCGTCCCTAACTCTGTCTCCCTCTCCCTGTTCTACTACTACTGCTGCTGCTACTACGGGTGCCGACGCACCCATATAAAAAAGAGACGGTTTAAGACCTTTGGGAGTCGGTAGCCGCACTTCGTAGTATATATCTTTTTTAAACGAGCAAGGAAAAGCGACCACTTTCTTATAGCGCATGATTTCTTATTGTAGCCGCGGCGGCACCCGTACTACTACTACTACTGCAAACGTCCGTACTCATGTACTTATATGCAGTTCCGCGTAGCTAAAAGTAAAGTTCGCCCCGGGACATCGGCCGAAGCCGCCCCAGCACTTGACCTCTTTCAACTGCAGCAGGTCGTAGGTCTGGCATAGCCCGTAGACCATTGCCTCATTTGACCCCCGAAGGGCTAAATCCCCAACCAGGTAAATCCGGCACACGCCGGGCCGATATTGCCGAAATACATCGACCAGGAGTCGAGCTCGGGACCTCTCGCATACGAGACGACTGCTCAACCAAGCGGACAAGGATTGTACCTTCTAGTGTGCATGTCCCGAATGTACGGTAAAAAAAACTCCCTTTCAAACAACACTCTTGTAATATCATGACGCTGGTATATACGTACGCCGCAGCAAATAATACTGCTGGTCATTGCTGGATTGAGCAGTAAGTCTAGATCACAGGCATGTTGACATGTGCATGCAGCATAGTGCTATGAGAGGCTCAACATAGCTCTCGCCGGCGCTGTCCGCAAATATCGCATCCGCGCTCGTCCTTGATGACGAGACTGGCAAAGTAAAAAAGTAAAGTTCGCCCGGATCAGCGGCCAAAGCCGCCCCAGCACTTGATCTCTTGCGCCAACTGCAGTTGTAGGTCTGGCATATAGCCGGTCGACCAGTGCCTCATTCGAATCCCGGAGGGCTAATGCATCAACCGGGTAAACCCGGGGACACGCCCGGTCGATATTGGTCTCAGTGGGATAGCTGGGAATCGGTCGGGGGACCTCCCGGACACGAGACCTCCGCCCGATCGAGTGGACAGACGAGGCATGTTTCTCATGGTTTTACGCATCTACGAGTACATGTGCAAAGCTTGAACACGCACATCGAGATACCGAGCATATACCGATATGTGCAAGCGGTACCCCCTCGTACCACTTAAGATAGCCCAGGCCACCGGGGACCCGCCGGCCTATCCGTGCGTCGCACACTGGTCCTCATTCTACTTTTGTGACGTACCGTCGTACCCCGATGCCGAATTACAGAACGATGCAAGCAAAGAGGGTACCGTTTCGACGAGCCGCCAGTGACGATGATATTAAGAAACCTGCCCCCAACATGGATCGAACCCCCGACTTGGGGACCGAACCACCACAACTCGGAGTCACTCGCTCTATGACAACAGAGACCCCCGAGACCCCCTCAGTCTTGCTGTCAACTACACGGTTGCTAAAGTAGGGGAAATGACTTCACTGGCTTAATACAGCCATATACAGAATGAGTCACTCAGAACGTTTGTGTGTGTGTGTGGGGGGAGGGGGGGGGTCCTATATGACTGAGACCTGGGAGGTGCATGCCCTATCCACGGATCCCGGAGCAGAAAAGGCGGGGGCACGACCGTGCCTGCGGTGAAATTGTGCGTATCGGACTCTGCTTAGAGTCGTGCCACCGAAGCGTCAAGGAGTAGCATGGAAGGGTACTCGACGTCCGGAGGCGAATGTCGCCTCGATTGTTACACTGGTTCTCGGAGCATGAGTTCTCCATCCAGGGACATAGAATGTAGAGGTCGTCACATCAGTTTCAATCCCTACTGAAACCGAGAATTGATGTCTTGCGGGGGGAGGGGGTAGTGTGACAAGTACGACGTCTATGTACGCTACTACGGGTACGTGTACGATGTGAACATGGGGTTACAACAAGTACATATTATAGGATATCACTCGGCCGTGTGGCAAGCATTGTGCTTTTGAGGCGGATGTCGCTTCGATTGTGATAATACGTCACCAATAATAGAACGCATCTTGATATCGCGACACACATGGATGATTACCTTGCGGTGTTGACTGCTCAGTACCGGTCCTATTCATGACCCTTTCACATGCTCACCTTCCTGCATGCTATTTAATCCGTTAATCCCCGGGCCACATTCTATCTGTCACATCTAATTAACCCACTTGCCCCCGCCTGCAATGAAGCAATCAGCACCAGCTCGGCGAGGGTTGCTGCGTTGATGTGATGTTCTCCTTGTCGCCTGTTGACGACTATTGCCTTGACGACAATTGGGGAAGGATGTGCGCTCATCGCCATCATTGATACGCGCACCAGTACAAGTACGGGTGGCGACGCACTTTGAAGAACGCATATTAACTATGTACCATGCCCTTTCTAGGTCAAATTCAGACGAAGTGGTCACAGCTGAGTTGCGAAGTTAAGAATGTTATGCCGGCTTTCCGACTTCTACATCAAATATTCGCGTTCTTCAAAGTGCGTCGCCACCCGTACTAATAATTGTATAGCGGTGGACGATTATTTTTTGCTGGCGCTTTTGTGTACACACCAGTAACGAGGATTAATAACTATTGTCGCGCGCAACTGCGCGCTGCTGCGCTGCTGATGCTGATGCGTGGGTACGTACACCCGCCACAAAAGTCTCGCCCCCATCAAAATCACACAACACGCAGTGATTTACTATTAAGCAGTATACGGCATTATCATTGATTGGATGCCATTCAACCAACCGTAGGTACACTCAATAGCCACTGGGTGCATCGTCTTAAAGTGGTAAATGTCGGTTATTTTGGCGCGGAGATGTGTGTGATACAGTGGTAGAACAGCTGCAACAATGCCCCATTCTTAGCATTCTAAGCAGGTTCGGAGCATATAAATAACGGTTTTGGCAGGCCCAGGTGCGGTGTTCTTCAGAATTTCACCGACATAGGGGTAGTGTCATGCGACCACTTCGTATTTTTATTGAGTTAAAACGAGTCTCCAGGCGAGGGGGGTACATGAATCTGAGCGCCGTCAGTGTTGGGAAAAATGCTGCAATTGTAGTTTTGGGAGGTGTGCCAGGAGGCATAATTTCGTGAAACGGTGTCGGATTATTGAGGCATACGAGGTCGAGCTGGAAAGCGTGTGGCCGCGAAAGCGGATATTTTGGGGACTTATATCGCCCGCCGGATTTTCGCGCTCATAATTGCCATTTGCTAATGTGTAAGTTAGGGGTCTGCGAGCCCAAAAACATGTTTTCAAACTTTGGAGCCCAATGTCAGGCCTCGTAACGGGCACCTAGGTGCAACCCATACTGCCTCAGACTCGAGCCCACTATAGGTCTCGAGTAAACAAACAGCTTCATTGTATCGTGTCCCCAAGTTGGCAGACATTTTTCTGCCCGCCATGCAATTTCGCAGTAATCGGTGCTTTGGCACTATGCCTGTCTTTCCTCCCACACCTCCCGCGCTGCGTCGTGGCAGTAGTGCATCAGAAGGATTTTTTATATGGGCTATCCACATGGTGAAGCTTGGGCCATATAGCGCGTCGCGTGTTATGCTACGTTACCAATGGACTGCAAGTTTAGGCCCTTCCCGAGCAGTGACAAACATGTAGGGGTAGTGGCGCGTGCACGCCTGCAATGCCACGACATCACCCAAATGCCACGACACTCCGCCCACAATTCGTCATTCACATACTATCATATCATCCGTGCGTAAAGGCTTGGGGGCATGCGCACCCCCATGAAGCCGAAACACGTGCAATCGCATTATGCGATTCTCCGCTGAAAAGCGGCATTTTTCCACTGTGAGCGGAAAAAGAGCATCAGAAAGTGATGCATCAGCGCGGCATTCCGGAGGGTGCGCTGCAACCAAGGTCACGGAAGCTAAGCTTCGGTATAAGTAAAAGACTATACGTGGTTTTGGCTATATGCTGGTGCGCAGCGATGCGTCCACATGCAGGTTCGTGTAGGGCTGAATTTTTGTGGGATAGTGTACTGCTGGGTCCTGTCCAGAATGTACAGTAGTCCGCCACAGAAGTTTTACCCACTTTTCAAGTATCAGTTTCCTATCGACCGGTTTCAAGCCCGCGGCTGCAAGAATGACCGCGCCCTTCCATGTGCGACAAGCAAACACGACGCCTTATTGCGCGAGGATAACCCTCAGTCGCGCCGGCGGTGCTCCCACCGCAAGAAATATCGGCTCGCGTGTCGGTGTTCCATGTCGACTACAAACTCGACGTACAAGTTCGACGCAAAACCCTAAAATGTGATGATGTCACGAGGGTGCAATTTTGTGTTCGTGCACAAGAATGAGATTCAAGTGCACGACCCCATGCAGTCTAAAGTCGCCTTTAGTATCATGGAATGCATGGAGGGAGAGCTGCTTTCCCGGGCTCGGCGGCAATGCACGCGGAGCAGCACTTCCTGTGGAATGGGCAGCATGGCAGTCCCCGCCCACACCAAATCAAGCCGACTCCAAAATTCGGTCCACATTCGGCGCGCCGTCAATTGGCCTTCAGAGGACCACGCAATACCCCACCTCCTGGGACAGCAGACCCTATGCGGCCTCGTGTCGGTCTGGCCGTAAGACAGCTGGCCAATTTAGCATCAAAGAATGAACAGGAACGAAGGTGTGAGAAACTTCAAATTTCAAATGCGCCCTCCATCGGGCCGGGTTTCGACCGACCTTGCGGGCGCGTGAGCGTACTCCTGTCCCAGTGGGCACGGTGAATTCATGTGGCTGTCTTCTAGGGTTTTCACTAGGGCATATGGTAAGGCTGGCCATCAATCGGGACCCCATATCTCGCAAAATGGCGGCGCGCCCAGCAGCCCCACACGCCCATAACCCCTTGGGCGTGCGGTGCGGGTACACCGGCCTTTTGCCCGGCGGCGAGCCGCGCGATAAGCCGGGGCCTTAGGGCTTAATATAGGGTAACAAGAAAATGGGCATCCAACTCCAGATCCACAGCGACCCCTTATGGTGGAAGAACTCTATCGCATGCTAGGCCCTTGCCGCAGCGGGGGATGCCTGGCCATGAGAGCAGCATGTCGGCGCATTCCGAGTCATTTTCAGCTCTGATGACGGGATGGTCTAGCCTTCTAACCGAACTACTGTTGGGTGGTTGGGTGAGCCTCCACGGTGAGGTGTGGGGAGGAGGCCTTGGCCCCCCCCCCCCCCCCCCCTGCCCTTTCACCACCACCGCCACCAGGAGCGCCCCTTGGCGGGCACACGGTGGTCGGCGCCGACGGCGTCGGCAGCGGACGCAAAGCCGTCCGCCTCCAGCAGCGCCGCGAGCTCCGCCTTGACGGCCGGCACGACGGCGGGGCCCTGGTACGCGAGGGAGGTGTACAGCTGCACCAGGCTCGCGCCCGCGCGCAGCTTGGCGTAGGCGTCCGCGCCGCTGGACACGCCGCCGCAGCCCACCAGCGGCACCTTCCCGCCCGTGCGGACGTACATGTCGGACAGCACCTCCGTGGACAGCTGCGCGGCACGCCACGGCACAGGGCGGCGCTCAGCGGAGGCAGCCGCCCAGCGAGCACATGGAGAGGTTTCCACTTCCCTCGCACAAAATGCCAAGCCGCATCACTTGCCACGTCATTGCTATCAGAAGGCATGGGGTCCAGCCGAGGAGCCACGGATACTTTGCACCAATGACGTTGCACCTCAACATCCACCCGCTGGACAAACACATGTTGGCACAAACGCATTACGTTTGTGAACTCGGCCTTTCGAGGGCTGCACGCTGCGCGCTTTAATTAGCCGACCCTGTGCGGGTTCGCGCAGCCGGGCCGCAAGACAGCTGGCCTGGTGCGCCCGGGAACAAAGTAAGACAAATTTATCGTAAGTATAATAAAAATGTATGCAGATACATACGTATTATGAATAATACATACACATACATATACATACATAAATTATATGTATACTCTATATAGCTTAAATATTACACATACATAAATATTACACATACATATATATACATATAATACATAATATATTATATACGATGCATATATAAATACATAAATTATATATAAATACGTACATATTATATACACATACATACACATACATACATACATACATACATACATACAAGTATATATATGTGTGTGTGTGTTGGGGGGGGGGGGGGGGGTGTGTGTGTGTGGGTGTATGAGAGGGTAGACATAGGTGTGTACAGAGAGAGCAGCATCTAGTTATTGGAGGAGAGGGGGGTGGCGGACCCCCCCCCCGCCCTGCATCGTACCTCCATCAGCGCGGCGCCGCTCAGCCCGCCCGCCTCGTCACCGTGGCGCATGCTGGCGGCGTCTCCGGGGCGCGACAGCGTGGTGTTGCCCACGATCAGCCCGTCCAGGCGCGTCTTGAGCGCCACGTCGGCGACGTCGGCGCGGTCTGCGGCGCTCAGGTCAGGCGCCACCTTCACCAGGATGGGCGTGTCGCTCAGGCCGGCTGCGGCGCGCGCCGCCTGCACGCGCTTGATGAGCGCCTCCAGGGCTTGCTTGCCCTGCAGCGACCGCAGCCCTGCGCGGAAAAGCGCACACACAGAGTCAGGGCGATGCAGGATGGCGCGGTATTGGTTCATATTTGTCACTATGAGCGCTAATACACAACTATCAACATGTGAGATAAACACCAACGGAACAACCCGTAATACAATGCAACATACAGACTCAATAAGTAACTGATACGCAATCCCCAAATCATAACCCAAGGTGCATGTATCTTGGTCTTCGGTATTTTTGGGTCATCAATCATTCTACGGTACCTCTAAAACATAACGTGTCTGATTGGGGTTGCGCCGGTACACTTCAACGTATTCTTTCCTCCAGATCGAGAGGAGCATAAATTCCGTAGAACATCAGCCATACGTTGTGATCTACTGTTATTCTATCTGATTGAGGCGTTCCAAAACTTAGGGCATGCATGGTGATTATTTAGCATTATCATCAAGCCAATGACTCCCGGTCCCAATTTGAGCATTTCTTCGTGAAAACCTCAAGCTGTAAACTCAGTTGCAGGAGTGGATGGCGGATAAACGGTGCTGGAGGCGATGGAGGCGCGCACCGGGCGTGTTGGGCGACGACACGTTGACGACGATGTAGTCGCCAAAGCCGCCCAGCTTGGCGACGCCCACCTCGTAGTCCGCCGCCGCATCCTCCGTGGTCTTGTTCTTGCCCAGGTTGATGCCCAGCGGGCCGCGCTGCCGTGGCGGCGGTGTTGCACAAGGCACGTGTCGGTCAGTCCCCCCACCTTTGGACACAGGCCACCCAGCAGCCCTAGGTTGCGCGGTGAAACAGTGCAGGCGCTCCTGGCGACCTTCACAGCGTGGTTTCGGAGCAACGGTAGAGGGAGATAATGGTTTCGGAGCATTAACTATTTATCTCCCTGAAAAATTGAGCACATTTGTGAGCGTGAAATGCTTCAAAACGTCCTCAAGTCGCTACGAAAGAAAGTGGTTTCGGAGCAACGGTACAGGGAGATAATGGTTTCGGAGCAGTAACTATCTATATCCCTCCCTGAAAAATTGAGCACATTTGCGAGCGTGAAACGCTTCAAAACGTCCTCAAGTCGCTACGGAAGAAAGTGGTTTCGGAGCAACGGTACAGTAAGATAGTGGTTTCGGAGCAGTAACTATCAATATCCCTCCCTGAATAATTGAGCACATTTGCGAGCGTGAAATGCTTCAGAACGTCCTTAAGTCGCTACGGAAGAAAGTGGTTTCGGAGCAACGGTACAGGAAGATAGTGGTTTCGGAGCAGTAACTATCTATATCCCTCCCTGAATAATTGAGCACATTTGCGAGTGTGAGATGCTTCAGAACGTCCTTAAGTCGCTACGGAAGAAAGTGGTTTCAACATACAATGAATAAGCCAGGTAGGCAACACCCCCAAATACGCTGCAGGGTAAAGAATGGCCGACTGGATCCTGAAAAAGGTGATGGGTGGGCCGCAGTGAGGGAAGGGGCGCCGCACCCTGTCGCCCGACTTCGCAAAGGCCTCCAGATTCTCCGCGGCCACGTCGGCGCCGCTGGAGTTGAAGCCGCACCGGTTGATCACGGACCTGCAGCAGCGGCGATAGCGGCACAACGGGCGGCGGTCATACGGGGGAAGCAGGTCAAGCCGGCCCGGAGCTGTGTGACAGAGCGTGCTAGACGGCCGACTAAACATCAGGGCCGTGGATTGGCTTTGGCTTTGGCTAGATATGCGAGGTGCGTGGGGCACGCAGGGGGGGGGGGGGGGGGGATCGCGACGGGCGCGGCCATAGGCTGTTGCGAAGCAGTGCCACGGGATGCTGTGATAGGGCGCGGTGCAGCGGTTCTAGAGCTCGGGTCATCGGGATCGTGGTTTCAAGGGTGTAGCAAGGAAGGTAAGGGGGGCAGGGGCGCACTGGATCTCAGGCAGCCGGAACACGCGCGGCTTGGGGTTGCCGGGCTGCGGCTCGGGTGTGATGCTGCCTGCGGGGGCGAGTTGCCAGCATTGTAAAGGAGCGCGGGGGAGGGGGGGGAAGGTGGCAGCACCAGTACTGCTTCAAAGCCCGGTGTTCGAAAACGATGCAACGATGCAACGATGCATCCACTTGCGAGAGACATGTATTCCGGCACCCGGGAACTCATCAACGCCACCGAGTAAACAATGGCAGTGCCCGCGGGAGCAAGACGGGCCACGCTTCACAGCTCCATAAACGCAACTAACTTCAGAATAGGATACCGTAGCCGTGCTCTGGGTCCGATACATATTAATGCATTTCAACACCCGGCAAAGCGAGAACAAACATACTCATCTAGACGTCTATCGGAATCCACCACGAAGAGCCTGCGGGCGTCCCCGAAACGGTTTCCTATTTCCCCCCTCACAGACCCCTGTAAATGGCACAATGTGTGATGAAGCTGCGGGTGGTACCGTTTACGTCCGCGGGTTGAAAACAAAATGCCTGGTGTTGTGGGTTAGCTTTTGGAGCGTCAAGTGGGGATATCCGTGCCCTTTTCAAGGAATATTCCGATAGATGTCCAGAGGAGTGCATTTTTCTCTCTTCACGGGGTCGACAAAACAACATACAGCGCACTTAAAGCGTGGCTACGGTCGACATATAAAGGACGAGTTCCAAGAGCCTGCTGTTCTCTACGCATCTGCTGGTGGATGGTGCAGATGGGTGTGAAGGGGAGTATGCAGGGTGGCCATGCGGGTGGCGGGGCTCGTGGCGTCGGGACCGCACCGACTTCCACAAAGCCAAAGCCCAGCTTGAAGAGGGCGTCCACCACCTCCGCGTCCTTGTCGAAGCCGGCGGCGAGGCCCACCGGGTTGGGGAACGGCCGCCCCCACACCTGAGTGCGCGGTCGGCGCGGAGCGCACCGCTGTCACTCCGGAGCAGCGCCGTGGGAGGGGCGCCAGGTTGCCCCCCCCCCCTCCCCCCCCCCCCCCCCCCCCCACCTCCCTTAAGCACTGTCCAGCACGTCACATTGACATTACAATACTACACCCGCGGCCACGTTTTGGGTTTGCGGTATATTATCGATGTGACCCCCCATCCCCCCCCCCCCCCCCCCCCCCGCCCAAAAAAAGCGTGAATAGAGGGAAACCACATTTATCTTGAAATATATCGGAATCCCCCTCGATTACCACACGGATGGTCCGACTCAATGCTGCAAAACAGTTCATTATGTTCTGGACCCGCGAGCCCAATTAAAATGACGGGGTACACGACAGCACCGCAGCGGGGGTTCAGGAGAAACCGGAAGCGACTCGTATAATGAGGCACGTGTTGCGAGACTGTGCGGTGCCGAGTGCAAGGGCTACCACTGTAAAGCAGTGCAACGCTGGACGGTACGTAATGGGGGTGGGGGTCAGGCACCGCGTGCCGCCCGCAGGGCTCTGCGCGGCAACGTGTGGACCGACGGGGCTCGCTGCGCTGCGTTACGTTAAAGGCGCGGGCACGGGCGCCGGCGGGCGCACCTCTGTCTTGAGGCACTCTGGCTGCCGGCGGTTGTCCACCGGGAAGAAGCCCATCCTGCCACGGGCGGGGGGCCGCGGCCTCAGCTTGCAGCCGCCCTTATGCGTGCGTGTGTGTGTGTGTGTGTGTGCGTGTGTGTGTGTGTGTGTGTGTGTGTGTGTGTGTGTGTGTGTGTGTGTGTGTGTGTGTGTGTGTGTGTGTGTGTGTGTGTGTGTGTGTGTGTGTGTTGCAAGGGGAGGAGAGGGGGGTGGGGAGGAGGGCGAGGCATGCCTCATGCGCGGTGGTAGGAGGCGGGTCCCCGCAAAGCGGTTTATTCTCGTCGTTGGTTAAGCATCACGTTTTCATTGATCGTTTATTTCCACCCCCGGAGACAATACATACGATATGACAGTCGCCTGCACAATCAATAATGAGTGGTCACCGCTTGTCGGGACACAGTGCTGGCTGCTTGAGGGTTTCCGCCAGTCCCGAGGTTTCTGCCCCGCGCCGGCCAGGGATGTAAAAAAGAGCAACACAGGTACGGCGGTCGCCAGCGCTGCACGGCGCGGTTCGTGTTTTGTCTTAGGTTATGTTTTGATTCCATCATGCAGCCGGTGTATTTGTACATAGCGCTGTGCTGTAAATAGCGTCTGGAGCGGGTGAGGACACCGCTTCCTATGGTGCCATCGGCGCGACTGCGGTACCGGGGCGCGTACCAGCAATGGCGGGGGCGCGGGGGGGGGGGGGGGGGGGTATGTCCATGCCGTAACATTTGATTGGGCTCGCGCGTCCACAACATAGTGATGTGTTTTGCAGCAGCGAGTCGGATCATCCGTGTGGCATCTGTGTTATGTTTTGACGCATCTCAAGATAAAAACAGTTCTCCTCTTTTCGCCCGGGGGAACGGGGGGGGGGGGGGTGTTTACCGGAACTAAAAAGTGTGGATAGGTAAGGCAATAGCGGCAGCGGCAGTAGCAGTAGTAGACAACGGCGATAATAATGCAAACCACTTAGAAGTTTAGGTAGGGGCCCCAGACTTTGATTTTGAGTGATCTTTTACCAGGGAAAGGCCGAGCGATGCGATGTCAATCATCCCTCAAAGGCTGTGGGATGCCACTGCATTGGCCGATGCTGCCCCTGAAGGTCGTTTAAATCGAGTCCGGGGGAGTTTTTTGCAGTCTGATCGAAGCCCCCTCATTAAGGGAGAGAGGGGTGGGGGGGGGGGGGGGGGGGGGGGGGGGGAGGGCGAAGAAGGCCAGGCGGGGCGGCTTCACTTGGCGGCGAAGATTGCCGAGGCGGTGGCTGTCCTCCGCGCTGAGCACCGCAGCGCACGAGCGGCCCGGTGCAGGATACCGCGTCAAAGTGCACCTTGGTCCAGTCCCACTCGTGGTTGGCGGCGTGGGCGGTCGCGGCGCTGCTGGCCGCCAGCGCTGCCGCGCCAAGCGTGCGCGCCGCAAACCTCTGCACGCCGCGCACAAGAGCGGGGAAACGGAAGGAGGGGGCTGTTACTCGGGAGCATTCCTACTCGTTCGTGCGCATCTACTCAGTTGGGATCGCAGGTCACGAAAACAGTGCGCTCGTCTGCAACACGGAGTCGGGGGTTCCGTGTCATGATTGTGGTGTACTCTGATATGCTGCCAGATAACCATGCAGTACCCTCCTCGCGAAGAGTCCAAAACAACATGTACCGGACGCAAAGCATATGATACTCTTGGTGCGAGTTGGTGATACTCTGACTCTCGGTCGCCCAGGGCAGCCACCCGCACGCTACCCCCCTGCTTGCGATCCCGGTGGGAACAGCCGCCCGGGGAGCTGCAGGGGAGCCTGCCGATAGTCGGCGGCCCGTCCACTTTCTAGCTAAGGTTCAGTCGCCGGCGCTGCGCCGCTGCTCGTCGATCGTAGCCGATGAGTCTCGGCGCCCGACGTAATAGCGGCCGCCGTCGCTGCCCGGCCGCCCACCGGCAGCCCCCGCTCCCCCCGCCACGGCGGCCGCTTGAGCCGACGGTGAGTGAAGGTAAGCAGGGAGGAGAGAAGGGTGAAAGGGGAGGGGGTTATTACCAGGGCCATCCTTGCTTAAGCGAGGTACCGGAAAGCTGCGTGCTGTTGCTGTTGGTTTTTTGGGGTCCTGCACACCTATCACAGGAAGACGGTGGTGGTCGAGCCGCCTCCTGGGCCCGGGAGACTGCACCTCTCCGCGCGGGGTGAGCCTTGGATCTTTCACCCGGGGTGTCAATGGTATTTGGGGTTTGGGGGAGGGGCTGAAACGAGGTCGTAAGGGATATGCATACCGGGCGGAGTGTCGATCGTGCTGTCGACGTCATCGCGGCGCAGGCCGGCGGTGGCGCTTCGCCGTCGATGCCCACGGCGCAGTCGCGGGATGAGGGGTGACGCGCAGCATATCGCACGCGCGAGAGGTGACTTGCCTGCTGCCCTTTTTTTAATGCGGTTTATGGCTGTTTAAACCCTAAACACCCTAACAACGCCATGGGGTCTAACAAATCAGCGATCAGCAGGGGTTTTGTGATGGGTTTGGGGGTTTGCCCCCCCCTGGTTCTACTCGTATGGGGATACGGGTTTGATATAAATAAGATACCCTGTCGCCGCCGCCGGTCGAGCTGATGCCCCTTGGCCTGCGGTCGCTGCCCCTCTCGTCCGGTCGTCGCGTCAACAGATATGGGGATACAGCGTACGAGCGTCGCCCACGAACCTCTGCTGTGCACGTATTGAAGACCTTCCATCTCATCGGCCGCGTGGAGTACTCATCTGCTCACTGCCTGCTCCAAGGAAGTTGTCTGGTCTCGCAGGGGACGCCAGGCCGCACCACGCGCGCCCAAGCGCCCCACCCCCCCCCCCCCCACCCTCCTTCCCCTCCCCGCGTCCGCAGCAGCCGCGCAGCCGGAGGCGCGCCCCGCAATGGTGCGGGCCGCCCCGGCCTCCTCGGCCGCGCGAGCCCCGGCCGCGCCGGCAGTGGCGCTGCTGCTGCTGGCGCTGGTGGCGCAGGGTAGCGCGCGCCCGGTGTTGCACCCCGGCATCTGGGCCAAGCCGGACTACTCCGTCTACCACAACAGGTGTAGTGCACGCCCCGCCCGCCGGTCTCCGCGCCGCGGTGTGCGCAAATCGACTGACCCCTGATCGAGTGAGTGAGAGAATGGTGGGGCCCGGGGGAGGGGGTCACGGCGCCCTGCCGGTCCCACCCCACCCAGCCCAGCACGCTGGAGCAGGGGCCTGAGCACCGAAGCGCTGCGCAGGGAAGCGGTGTGGCAAGAGGCGCAGGCGATCGTGGACGCCCACCCAGACATCATGAAGGTGTGGGCCGATGGGCGCGCGCCCTTGGGGTGCCCCCCCCCCCCCCCCCCCCCCCCCCCCCCCTCTCTGGAGCTGATCAGGAGGAGGGGGACTGGGGGATGGGATGGGGCGCTCTGCAGCGGCTGAGAGCTGTTGCATGTCCGGCGTGTGTGTGTGTTTGTGGGGGGGGGGGGGGGGGGGGGCGCAGATGGAGGTGCGGCGCGCGGAGGACAAGGGGTACGCGGTGGAGATGCAGGTGGTGACGGTGGAGGTGGGCGGCCTCAGCGGGGACCACTCCCGCAAGCTGCGGGTGCTGGTGGACTTCGGGGAGCATGCGCGCGAGCTGGTGTCGAGCGAGACGGGGCTGCGCCTCATGCGCCTGCTGGGCGACCTGGACGAGGCGGCGCGCGTCACGGGGGAGTACGCGCCGCGCGTGCTGGAGCTGCTGCCGCACACGGTGTTCACGGTCCGACCCCTCCCCCGAGGCAGAATCACCCCCACCCAGCTCGCCACACCCCGGTGGCAACATCTAATCGGGTACGCGGGTCACAAAAGTGAGGAAGCGGTTTAAACCACCTGGCGTTTCCGGGCTGTATTCGTGGTGGGTTCTGATATATTTTCCGATGAATGCAGCGTTTCCTTACTTGCGGGGGGTACGGAAACAATGCGGCATGCCAAGCCCAAAGTTGCGGGTGGCCCTCGACTGAGGGGTCGCCGCCTGAGGGGTGGTGCACGCCCGCAGATCCTGCCAATGGAGAACGCGCGCGGGCGGGCGCTCGTGGAGGGCGGCGACCTATGCGAGCGCAAAAACGGGCGCGGCGTGGACCCCAACCGCAACTACGTGGTGCACTGGGGCGTCAAGGAGGCAGACTACGACCCCAAGGTGCCCTTAACCCCCCCCCCCCCCCCCCCCCCCCCCCCTCCTGGGCCCAGCGCCAGTGCAAAAGGAAGAAAAATCGGGTGCCGACACACCGAAAACCTTATGAGTATAAGCCCCAATTACTCGCAACCTATAACAACATTCGCTATAGGTTCGTCTACATTTGACCTGTGGCAGGCCCGGCGGGTTCCTATTCGCAGTGTTCTCGTTGCCGCGTCGGCACCCGTATGTGCGAACACATGTTCCTGTGATGTATAAACATATATATGCATAGACACATATAAACATCTGCATGCCTCTATAGCAACCCTCAACGTATGCGCCAGGTTGGGCATGCATGTAGCCTTTAGGGACTTTTGTCATATTCCCGCCGCAGCTGCGTCTGTGTTTATGTGACCTCAGGCAGGGCCGGGCGGGGCCCCTGTTGCCAGTGTTTTCTTATTGCCACGTCGGCGCCTGTGCTGTAGCAAAACAACCAACCCTCTCTGAACAACGAACCCAACACGCAGGCGGCCGTACGAAATGCAAAGAAACTGTATAACTCCATTTGTTTTTTGGGATGTTTTTGTTTGCGCTTAAGCAGGGCTCGGGCCTGGGGTGATGTGAACCTGACGCGGGCGGGTGGGGGTGCGCCGCGGCTGCGCAGGAGGAGTACCCCGGGGAGCACCCGCTGAGCGAGCCGGAGGCGCAGATCGTGCAGGGCATCGTGCACGCGTGGAAGCCGCACGCGTGGGTGAATGTGCACTCGGGGATGGAGGCGCTCTTCATGCCGTTCGACCACCAGGCAAGCGGCTGCCAGAAGGGGGGGGGGGGGGGGGGGCACTGTCCTCGTGCAAACTGCGCTACGATTGCGGCGGTGTCCGTTAACAGTGAGGACATGGCAAGCTGGGACCAGAGCTATGGTTGTCTCGGCATGCCGAGGACCAGCAAGGCCAACGATCCACCGGGAAACAAAGCACTTGTGGTCCCGGGTTGCCCGCAGCCGTGCAAGCAGTACATCAAGCAAATGCGCACAGACACACAAATAGTCGCTCAGCCTTTATTGTGTTGAGCCGATGCGCCGATACGCGCTCGCGTACACGAGTATTACTATACGTTCGGGTATTGAGTGCGCGTGTTGAGCCGTGCGTCATTGGCAGGTTAGGAGAGTGCCGATGTGCCCAGGTACGTGTGCCGGTGGTGCGGGCCTCGCGAGCCTGCGAATACCCCACCGCGACCCTTGGCCTCACGGACGCAGATGCGCATAAAGTGCCAGGTCCCGGCCAGCTCGGAAATGTCGGATGAACAACATTGAAATGTATCAAAATATCCATTCCAGGAAAACCTCTTTTCATATAGTTCATCAATTTTGCTTAGATTGGTCAGTAATTGCCTTCCTTATTGTCGCAAGGATTTCAAGTAAAGTAGTCTTACGATGCTAATTGTGAGCGTAGCGGACGAGGAGCTGTTCAAAAGAATCCATATATAAATATGAATATATATTATATATATGTATGCATGATGTAACATATGTATGATTATAAAGACACTTCTAAACAAAAAAGGGCCACGAGTGCGTCCGCTCCATTCAGATGGGTTTGCGGGTCCCAAAATAGTGAACTCTTTCGCATGATCAATGTGAGGATTCCGTGACATTTCCGTGATTTATTCTGATGTATTTCCGGAAAAAGTTGGTTTTACTTTCTTCGCGCGGGCAAAAGACACAATACCAAAAAGCAAACACGGAGCGTGGTCAAGCACGACAGCTTATTGTCGCTGATGAACTTATGGATTTGAAGGTCCGGTTCTTTCCTTTTCATTCGCTGTGTTGGTCGGCGCTGAGCCGCCCGCCGCCCCGCAGGCGGTCATCCCGACAGGCGCGGCGAGCCAGGCGCAGCTGGGCATGCTGAAGCACCTCAACAAGCTGGTCTGCGGCAACCGCTGCGCCGTCGGCAGCGGCGGCAAGTCGGTGGGCTACCTCGCGCACGGCACCGCCACCGACCACATGTACCTCAAGGCGAGCCCTCCCCCCCCCCCCCCCCCCCCCCCCCCCCCCTCCCCTAATCACCCAACTTTCCCTCCCCCCTTACCCGAACTATTTCCACCATTTTGACCGTACTATCCAGTCGAGCTCGCGGGTTGCAACAAAAAAATGAACTGTTTCGCACCATCAGGAATATACCTGCAACTGTCATATCATTCCGAAGTCGCCAATTTGGCTAGCGGGAGGGTAATGACCGGTTAATGACTACCTGTACCCCCCAACTCGCCCTAAATTTGGCGACTTGGGCAACAAACCCCAGCTGCTGGCGAGCTGGAGTTAAAAGTTGTGGCCAGCGAAGAGGTCAAAGCACCTCACAACCGCTATTTGTGGTGAGTGTACGTAGTGCCCTAGAAGTCCCGTGTAAGTCACCAGTTGATAGCCACACTTGATTAGGAGCCGGTGATTAACTGATGTTCACCCCCCCCCCCCCCCCCCCCCCCCCCCCGGCTGCCCTACATAAAAGTCGGCAGCGATACCACGGGCATAATGAGGTCGGAGAATCCGTGCTGTAATCATGGTGTCATCCAGTCAGTCGGTCGGTCAGTGTTACTCATGTCCCATCAAGAATTGGCCGAGAATTGAACATCAAGAAGTGTGGGCCGGATAACGCTCTCCCGCTCATGGAACATCTCAAGGGACAAGCAGGTGCCCCGTTCCTACGGGTATACTTAGCTACAGGTAGATGTTTTAAGTCAGTTGGTATGTTAATCACGGATGTGCGCAAGTCCATTTCAAGCCGACCCAACTGCTGGACGCAATCACGCCGACTCAAGTTGAGTTCCGCTCAACAACGTAGCCTTGTTCAAGTTCTGTTTGACGCGTATGTTGGGGTTTAGCGCGTTTCAGTGTCAAACTTATGAGGACTTCAGGCATTTTGCGTAGACTTTTGTAGGTTTCCCGGTCATGACATGAATGTGGTCGCTTGCGTTACGGTTCTATACCTTGGAATCGGTAGTTTCATTTCAATTTACTTTTTTGATTTACAATTCTATCGACTTGGAATTGGCGTACTTCAGTTGCATTCTGAAGTTCAGTCCAGGGGGAACCTCACTGAACTCCGTATACCTGTGTGACCCACGCGAGTTCCGTGAAATGTGAGTGTCGCTTTTCCCAACTTCCTTCAGTTGGGCCAATCAAATTGAACAGCATAACTTTAGAATACGTACGCGCAACCCCGATGCTTACCCGTAGTGTATGAACATGGGTTTCCCTGCCTCTGCGAGGGGACCGAAAACATTTTCTGTATCGCGAATCCAAGGCGAGGTTGTTGACACCCGAACTGAGAAGAATCGTCATTTGGCGTGAGCTGACGGCGGTGGGTGCGCGCTCCGCAGGAGGACGTGCCGCTGTCGTTCACGTGGGAGATCTACGGCGACATGAAGGCGCACTACCTGGACTGCTTCCGCATGTTCAACCCGCTCACACGCGAGGCCCTCGACCGCGTCGTCAGCGCCTGGGCGCCCGGCCCGCTGTACCTTGTCGCGCTGCTGCCCACCCACCCCGTCACCCGCCACTTCATGGAGCAGAGTGGCATCCCGCTCTCGCCCCTGGTAAGGCTTAACCCCCTTCCCCCCCCTCTTCGCCCCCTTCCTCCCCCGGTCGGCTACTCTATTTCAACCTACGGGTGCCGACGCACGAATCGCAGCCCTTGTCATTAGTAGCCACTAATTGTGCCTGCATGCACCCCATAGGAATGTTGGCTATAGCTTCGCCATACGGGTGCCGGCGCGGTAATAAGAACACTGCGGATATAACAACCTGCCCTCCCCTGCCTGCCAGATGAAGTCGAATGTAGACAGAACTAGTGGGGCTGTAGTGAATGTTCCTATAGGTCGCATGCAGGCCCAGTATCAGACTGACATTATTAAGGATTCTTCTAAGTGCGCCGGCACCCGCAGATTTCGCCGGTCGGTTCCTAGGCGCAGCGTTATTCTCATATCAGCATCCGTATGAGTAAAGTAATGAGGTTTCGTGGAGTGCTGAGCTTGGCGGCGGCTCAAGAGCGTGCACGCTGCCTCATAGACTCATCCGCCATCCCGTTGCTGAAGTTGTACAGCGCGGCCATGGATCGCCCTCGCACACACGTGCCGGCGTGGCCCGGACTCTCTGCCGGGCGCGCATCACTCATCCGTCCCGCCTGCAGGTTGCGGGTTGCATGCCGCTTTTCGGCGCTTGTGTTGATCTCCTAATAATCCTTGCTGCTTCCTCGGTATATTTGCTACTCCCGCTGCTGAAATTCATACGAGTAGAGCAACGAAGTAACACAACAAGGAAGTCAATCAGGAATGAGCTTCGCTTCGCATAGCGCCGCCTCAGTCCCGAGATAAAAAGGTACTCGTAACCGCGCTGTGGGTTCCGCCCTATGATTCAAATTCGATCATGTTACACTTGCTTGAGCCCCTGCCACGCAGGAAACGCATATATCTGGACATCTATTTCTGATACTCGAATACACCACGAATATCGCACCGCCTATCTCCGCGTCCATTCTTGAAAAACAGCTTTCGTACCGCGAGCACAACTGTTCGGCAGTTTCCGTATATATCTTTAGTGCACACTACAGCCATTCAATTTCGCCCAGCTTTTAGCTCCAAGCACGCCGACAAATGTGCACGGCCTACCGTTGACCCACCTCCCAGGACATGTCGATATTATCATTTGGGACAGCGCTTGCCTTGCGCCCACCCAAAACCGAACGAAAGTAGGGCAAATATGGTAGGCCATGCTAATTGAGCCAGTGCCGCTGGGGTATCAATCGAATCGGCATTCGTCTCGAAAGCGAAACGCCTGCCACACGGCAGCATGATATCGTAAATATAGCGATTACTCATCGTCGTCACCTCAGGTGCACATCGTGCAGTACCTGTAACGTATACAGACATCTTGGTAGTCACACTGGGAAGCCACACACAGTCTTTACCTGCCCTAGGTTTGTTGGAGCTGCGCCGGCATCACTGTGGCGTTTGTTTGCCAGTGCTTGGCAAAGACGGGGTCTCCCAGCACGCGGCGCGCCTCCCCCAGTGCTGACGGGCGGCCGGTTGATGGCGTGCAGGCGGAGGGCGACTCGCATCGGCTGCTGGGGGAGGCGCCCCAGCAGGTAGGCCAGCTCCCCCCATCCCCCCCTCCCCCCTATCGTGATTAATCCCCGCTCCCTTCACCGGGCCGGGGGCCTTACATTACAACACTGGATTGAAGTCGCAGGTCCCAAAAAACTGATTCGCACCGCTCAGGTGAAAATTCCGTGCTATGTTCGTTTTGTATTCTGATTTATTCCCACAGAATACTGTGTTCTCTCTTCGCAGCAGGTCAGACAATATTCAATATTATACCTGGTATTATGATGACATTGGGTTTGCAGGTAAAAAAAACCAACGAATTGTTCTGCAGCAACGACTCGGAAACACCGTGTTATATTCGTGATGTATTCTGATACATTATCAGATGAATATCGTTTTTCTCTCTTTTCATGGGGGGGGTGGGGGGGGCGTGAAAAGCACTGACATAGTAAAACAACATATATATACATTTACATAAATACACACATATATATAGATATGGATATAGATATATGTATATATAGATATATACATATATCGCATATGCATATGCATATACATATACATGTATATGTATATGTATATGTATATGTATATGTATATGTATATGTATATGTATATGTATATGTATATGTATATGTATATGTATATGTATATGTATATGTATATGTATATGTATATGTATATGCAAAACTGCCGAGTTTTAAGCTGTAGTGCGCTGTTACGCTTCGCGAGGACTTTTTTCCCCCAGCATCCAAACCCATGAGGACCTTTCTGATTGTCCTTTTTTGGTGATTTCCTGATATTGCTTGCCTTATGCTGCTAGCTCGTGTTGATATATCCAAACCCATCACACTTGATTTCCCTATCCTGGAAATAACAACACCGCGGCTGCGGCTCACCTCGCCACCCGCCGCACCCGATTGTCTCATCAGGTGCCGGCAGAGGGCACAGCGTCCCTCGTGCAGTACCCGCAGAAACAGCCCGCGCCCGCCCAAGCGGCGTCTACCTCCGCCTCTGCGGGCTGGCAGGCTCCGCCGCACTCCGCGACGGCCAGCCGGCCGGTCGGCGCGCTGCGGGACCGCTCGGCTTCCTTCTTGGCCTCCCACACGGGGAGCAGCGCCGCGCTGAGCGCCGCGAGCGGCCGGCAGGTGGAGCCCGGCTTCCTGCCCAAGCCGACCCGCAGCGGCGGCGGCGGCCTGGTCTCCAGCCGCTGGTTTGTGGGGCTGGCGACCGCGGCGGCGGTGGCGGCGCTCCTGGTGCTACGATGCAGCCGGCTCAGCTGGCACGCGCAGCGCGCGCTGCGTTCGCTGCGGCCGGACACCGCCAAGGCGGACGAGCCCGAGGGGCGGGAGCGGTAGCCACTCGCTTTGCTTCTTTACATTAATGTTCCTTCTGCGAGTCCTTTACCCCCCCCTCCCCCCCCCCCTTTCCCCGGGGGGGAAACCTCCCAGTTGACGGAAACGAATCGCAGTTTTTTTTCTTTTCTTTTTTCGCCCCCGGGACAGGACTGAGTACATCGCAGTGGAGCCGTGGCGGCCTCGTTAACCAATAAGCCCAGTCAGGCACATATTGTGGCCTAGTGTGCCCCTTGGGGGGAGAGGGGGTTCACCCCGCACGGCCGGTCGCCTGGTCGAACCTCAGGGAGTCGACAAACGGGATGTGGGTCGGCCTTCAAAGGACGACATGCACTGGGCCCGGCCCGCCCTATGTGGGTTCGTGGAGGTGGGCCGTGAAGAAGCAAGCCTGCGGCGCTGCCCAGGAATAAGCTGTGAGAAGTTTCAAGGTTGGATGACGGCTTCAACGATGGCCTTACCGAGGGGCTCTTAGCGCACACCCGGGGAAGCAGGTGCAGGTAAGAGGAGGGGCATGGCGAACGCATCATTCGCACGCAGCCGTTTGGAACACAGTATGGGCTGTCAGGGTCACCCGGCCACTCCACTGCCTGCCGTGCCTGCGCTTGCATACCGTACCATTTCGTTGGGCTCACGGTCCAAGAAAGGGTTGAATTTTCCAGCGTCGAGGCGATGTGGTATTCGTGTTGAATTTGAATACATATAACGACAAATATACTATTTTCTCCCATATCGGGGGGGGGTACGTAACATGCTAACGATCCCGTACCGTGGGCCCAGAGCGTGGTTTCGGTACGCTCGCGATGAAGAGCAGGGCATCACGGGGGTGGGGACAGACGAGAATCTGACCTGCGTAGCGGCCCCCAGGGTCGAGAGGGTCCCCGAAAGACTAGGTTGGGGCTCACGGCGGGAGATATGGGTGCAACTCCAGTCAAACTGGGCCGAAACCACACGGGGCGCCACCCATCCAGCAGGGATCGGAGGGCGGGTCCCGGCAGGCCATCTTGTGGCAGACGGTGTCGGCGTACATGCTTCGCGCGTATTCCGTGGATGCAATGGGTGCGCCAAGAGCGCGCGCGGCAGGCATGGAGTACTTTCGTTTCCCCGCCCCCGGGACAAAGGATTGCCGGTATAAGGGGTACTGGTACTCGTAATCCGGACAGACGGCCCAGGCGAGCTGGACCCGCCAGCCCATCCGCACGCTGGCCCATTTTTCAGGTCATCATGAAGTCGCGACGTACCCCGGTACTGAATCCCTGCGTCTTTGTTACGAGACAGTACCGGTACGAATATGCAGACAGTGACGACTGAGCTCTCACGGCCCGGCCGGTCTCGAGCCGCCGACTTGCATACTCGTAGTCACTCGCTCTACCACTGAGCGCCCTAGTCAGCACAAGTTCCCGGGTCAGATGGTCGGATCGACCAGGGAACGTTTACAAACAGGCACGGGGTACTGTTCCAGGCAAGGGTCCAGGGGGGTGGTCAGCCGAAAACGACAGGCGCCTATGTTGTCATGACAAAGCCCTCTCGCCCTTCTGATGTATTAATGCAGTCGTATTTACAGCCACGGGTGGGCGCCATGCTTCATATCGGGTCGGCGGTCGGCAGGACTCCACCACCTCCCCTTATCATCTGCGATGAGACGCCCGGCAGCGTTGCGGTCTACCGCATGCCGCAGGGCGGCTACGTTCCCGTACCAAACGGGGCCGTGAGCAGGCTCACCGAGCGCGCCGCGACGGCGCTCTTGCCCTGGTTCACCCTCGTCTGCTCCACGTACAGCTTCTGCCAGCTCTTGGTCTGCCGCTTGGCGTCCAGCAGCCGGGCCTCGAGGCTCTTTATTGCCGCCGCGTCCTCCGCGCGCTTCCGCGCGTCCGCCGCGACCACCGCCTCCAGCTGCGCCACGCGCCGCCGCAGCGCGGCCTCTCCCGGGAACCCCTCCGCGCCGGGCTCCAAGTTCCCGTGCAGCATCCTGGCAAACGCGTCCGCTGGCTGCTGCTCCGCGTGGGGTGGCGCCGGCCTGGAGCCTGACGGCGGGCTGCTGCCCCTCATGCGCTGCAAGCCGGGCGCCTCCATGACAGCGTCCTGCGAGCCAGGAGCGATAAATCAGTTGTCCAGTAATAGGGGCGGCGGCGGGGGCGCGAAGTCTGCAGGACGGAACTGCCATCCTCACCGGTTGCCAATGCACTCACATGATAAAGCATTGCTCTAGTGATTGGGAAACTGCAGGAGGGGTTGTTGAAAGGTTGTTGAAAGTGGATGCAACTGGCGATTTGCATCTGCCACGGATGACTAGTGCAAAAATAAACGTATGCGCTGCAGTATCCATCACTGCAGCGCCGCCGCCAGTGCTGTGCCGCCCCTAGCGTACGAGTAGCCGCTAAGGATGTAACAGTAGCGACTGATACTGCGCGCTGCTAGCGACTACACCTGCTGCTAATCGCCACACGTAAAGCATTAGCCGCAACGTGCACCTATTTATAAAAATACGTACTCCAGTACATTAATACTGGTGTTATTAGCCACAATAACAAAACATCCGCCCGAAGACACTGTACATCACGTACGCGGAATGTACGAGGAGTAGGCGGGTATGAATATTCCTTGTACCAATGTTTCATATGTATATTACTTGATTCCGAGGGGGGGGGGGGGGGGGAGGGGGGTCCTGCTGGGGATCATGCTGAGCCTCCAGAACCAGGGATTAATCCTTCCATGTAGTCGCTGCTATGCAGGGTCTGCTACGGCACTCGTGATGCTGCCAAGTCCATTATCAACAGCAATGGCAAGTAGCCGCGCGTATTAAGGAGCAATGTGACCATTCGGCCATATTAAGGACAATTCCCCGCGATCTGGCCGAGTATTGGCAGGATGCCCCTTGTGACTGCGGATATGGAAACCCTGTCCCTGGCGCTGCCTGCCACTATCGGCACGATCTGATTTGGACACCGGACGGCTGGTTAGCAGCCGGTCGAAGGTGGGATGGTTGGGCACCGGGGGAAAATATCGACTCCAAGGATTTGGCCACACCCGCACTGTACAGGCAACCTATTGATATCACGCACCTCTGTCCACCGGGTGGTCGACCCCACCTCATCGGATGCCACGCACGAACACGGGCTCAGCTAGGACCTCTACAGCCCTCTAAGCACGAGGCGGGGGCTCAACACGAGTATTATTATTTTCGGCCTCCTGTGTGCGAAGACGAGGGGAATTAGCGTCGCGATGTGTCTACTTGGTGGCTGATTGAGAGGGGGTCCGCCGCGATCACTCTGCTGGTACGTGGGATCAATGCTGCACTAAACACTGCTGGGGGCGATACCGCGCCTGGTGGCAGACATGCCACTGCCGCACAGGCGGCGGCATCACGCAACAGCGGGCCCTGAGCAAGCCGCACACCCTAGCAAGGGGTCTAGCTTTCTACTACAGTCTGCCAGCGTGCTTGTACTACGGCAAGAGTGTGCGGTCAAAATAACCCAAAGGCTCCCCCCACGCGGGTTCCGCCTGCCGCAGCTATCAGTCTCGTCCCTCTACCCACCGGTTGTCGGCCGCTTCCACCCAGTCTAGGCAACCGCCATAGCTTCGCCAAGCACTTGAGAATGCCCAAGAGGACGGCCCTCATGGCCTACCCATCTTCTAGGACGGGTTTTGGGGCATAGTCGCGCAGTCTATGGGAACCCGTGTGGCTGGACGCGCAAATATTGCATCGCTTCCGGCGCATCTGCGACCCACCCATGCCTCGGGACAACCACCCTCGCGCGCGCCGGATACTCGACAGCGCTTGGCCAGCTCACCCTAGCAAGCCCTAAAGTTGGGTGTATGCTGCGGCAAACAGCTTCGCAAACGGTTAGCTTGTCGCAAAGTTCTGCCAGGAAAGGTAGGAAACATGGCCAGCGCTCGTGTGGCCAATTGGGTGACGATGCTCCTTGCACATATATTATAAGGACTGCGTACGGAGTACTTAAAGTTGGATTTATTTGCCGATCTAAAAAACAGCGCTACGTATGCTGGTACCGCCTGATATATTGGTTCTTTACATGCGGATGCGTCAGTACATGTACAAGTACAAGATACTTCCGTCATCAGTACAGGTAGTAGGTTTTTTTTCCCCGCCCCCGGGACAGGACTGGCACCAGTGAAACCCTTGCAGCGTCTCTAAGACGGCCGTTTAGGCAGCAATCCAGTTACGGAAAGCCCTGGGTAGTAGGTACCTGTAGATGTATACGAATATATGTGCTGTACCTGTAAAGTACCCGGGTACAAGTGTCAGAATTTTACACCTAAATTTCATATACGAATCGGCGGACGGAATTCCGGCGCCGGGCGGGTTGGCACATATTTTGCAATACGAGTACAGGTACTCGTACCTACACTCGTCTCGAGAAAGGATACTATTTCTGTATACCCTGTATTGGCAAATAGCCCAAAGTATCGTCAGTAATATGGCATTTGCTAGTCTTACCGTAAAATATGTAATAAAGTGAACCTGAATCAGATTCAGCCGCCGCCCAATCCAGAGCCACGTCTCGTCGTCCGTGGCGTGCTGGTGGGCTTGCATGCCGCGCACCTTGTCCTGTTCGGGGTCGCCCGTCGCCCGGCCGCTCGCTGCGGCCGCCACCTGTCGTGCAAACTCCTCATCCCGCCGCAAGGACTCCCACGCAGCCTGCGCCGCGAGTTTCTGGCGCTGACCATCGCTGTTGCGGCGCGTGTCCAGGCTACGAGTCGGGCGAGGGGGGCGATCGTGGGGTGATAGGGCGCACGAGTGGCTGTTGGCCTTGCCGCCGGCTGCGGCGAAGAGCGCCTGCGCGAAAGGGGACTCCAGTCGGCGCGACCGCAATCGTGCTCTTTCTTTGCTACTCCGGAGCGCAGAGGCACCTGTCTTGAGGAGGGCAGGCCCGTCGGCGGCGCGGGGATAGTCGTCGCGGCTACGAAGACTGTCGGGGGCAGATTCCGGCATAACAGCAGCTTCGCTGCCCGGCCGCCGCCCGGTTGCCTGCCGAGCTCGAAAGCCCCTGCTGCTCCACGTGTCGAAGGGATCGTCTGAGGGCCAGTTACGCTGCTGAGGTGGCTGTCCCACCGGCAAGCCGTTTTCCGGATCTCGCTTCTGGCCAACAAGCGGCGGTTTGCTAGGAGAGTTGGGAGCCTCGCCCTGCACAGGCCTGGCGGGGTTCGCGCTCCTCTCGGCTGCACGGACAAGCACCTGCGCTTCCCGCGCGTACGCGGTCAATATGTCCTCTGGCATACTCTGCTGCACGAGCAGCGTGTCACCACGACGGGCCCAAGTCCGACCTGGGTGGTCTGCCTGTTCCATTCAAAAAACTGGAACCTTAGCCGCCACCCAACCGGTTAGAGGGGGCAGGTGGGCTCCTCGTGCTGTTGGGTCTGTTTGTCTGCGTTCGTCGCGCTTGCCCTGCAATACGCCTGTTCTCCTCCTGCGCAGTGCGGGGCCAGCCAGAATGCGCGCGCACACCACCGCCAGAGCTCAAACCCAGTACCAGAGGTCGTAGCATAGGTCGTAGGCCCTGCAGGTACAGGCACCGCAGTATTGCATCGGCAAGAGGAGTAGGTACCAGTAGGGTTTACAGAAGTACGGTAAGGATTACCTGTACTGGTTTTGAGTACTCGTAGAGACGATGCCTACTCGTACCGCCGCGCGCGACTTCCGCGACTGGTGAAGTGGACTACAGGCAGCTACTGAAGTATAATTACATTAGCTCTAGCAGTAAACGGCGATATCAGGAAATCACCAAAAAAAAAGGACAATCAGAAAGGTCCTTTACAGCGATTGCGAGGTGGAAGCAGTAACATGAGAAGACGCAGAATGGGCACGAGCCCACGCATCAGACTTGGCCATCTGCACACCGGCAGAGAGAATGGTATGCCGCCCAGGGTACCATGCACGCAAGCCGAGACCCGCTACATACAACAGCCCCCGCCGTGTGCGCGACATGTGACGGCGGAACTCAGCAGGTTGGCTGGCGACAAAGTTCCGAAGTGCCTGAACGGATTGACCACGAAGGAAGCATGAGGTCGGAGCGGAAGGACCGCCAGGGAAGTTGCGCACAGCCAACAGCACCGCGAAGATGTAGACCACCGTCAAAGCGGACTTCCCGAGACGGCCGCGGTCCTCAACCACAAAAGGGTAGTACCGGTGAACACCCTGCACTGGGGCGGAAGACGCCCGGTCCGCTGCCAACTTACCATGCTCCGCCTCGGTCGCCGCGATTCCCGGGGTGCACTAGCGGGGGTCGTTGCTCCAAGTGGAGGTCGTGGAGGACACGCACGCCGAAGTCGATCATGTAATCGCACGCCCCCCCCCCCCCCCCGCCCGGCCCACCCCGCCAGCGTCAAGTCCGACGGCCGCGAGCGGTCCGCTCGGCACAGCCCACTCGTCTCAAGGGTCATGTCGCCGGCTCCCGAACGGTCCCGGTCAAGCACCGCCCCCGCATCAATTGCCACAGATGCCCACAGACTCTTCAAAGCGGTATGCATGCGGTGCTTG
The DNA here is from genome assembly GCA_006384855.1 of Tetraselmis striata. NCBI lineage: Eukaryota > Viridiplantae > Chlorophyta > Chlorodendrophyceae > Chlorodendrales > Chlorodendraceae > Tetraselmis > Tetraselmis striata. Next base: position 56,817 of record VCJN01000265.1, on the reverse strand, counting down.
CAGTTCGCTACGCACGGGGCATATGGGTAGATGATCCACGATGAAATCCGTAGCGCTCCGGTTCGAGCCATCCGTAGAGCGAAGCCAGGTACTCATATGTACCATCAATCACACAATCTCATATGCGATGTGAAGTCTCCATCACAGCATGTCGTGGTTCTTTTTTATCCTACAGCAGCCCACAGAAGTCTTTGCATGCTTTTATGGGTATGATTTGGGTTTGGTCACCTCTAGTCGGTAAACCCACGCATAGTCTACGCCGTTGCAGCCATTGCGAAGATAACCATGAAAGAGCGTGCACATGGTGTGCTAGGGCCAATGCGACGTTGCGCGTGGCGCGCGTCGCATGTCATGCGGCACTACCAGTGTAACAAGTGTTGCACGGCGGCCGGGCTATGAACGGTTTGAGCGCACGGCACGCCGAGATTTGGACATAAAGAACCGTGTTTTTCTCCCATGGTCGCCGAGATACATGTCTTGGCCACCTACCCCATGCCGCGCGGCGCATGGTTTTGGAGTCTATGGTCACCTAGCGAGCTAAAGGTGACATTCGCAAACTGGCTGTTCGCCATGTAAGAAGCAGTAATGTTGCAATCACGTTTTAATTCATAACATTTCGGAGTTTTATCAGATTGGGCTGCAAATTAATGCGATGGAAAGCCCGTGACCTGCGCTTTCCAACGCACTAATTTTCAGCCCGATCTGATAAAACGCCGAAATTTATGGCATGTCAAAGTAACCTCCCCCCCCCCCCCCCCCCTTCCCCCTTGTTCTGGTATCCCAGCCAGCCCACTCACTGTGGATGGGGGCGCATGATGGGGGCATGTAATGTGCCCTTCCACGCAAGCTCCCAGGCGCGAGGACCCCTTTGATAGGTCTCCACGTCGCGCGGACCCCGTCATCATTTTGGCTTTTCCCTTTGGATGATGGGTGTTATGTGTGACAACATGCGCGCATACATGTATGTGCAGCAATGGCGACATTGCTGCCGCCATTGCATGGCTTAGCCTACGGTGCGGGCGGTATAAGCATGCACCTATGGAATCGAAGGCACTTAATGTGTGCTACTCTCACCCAGGGAGGCGCGGCCAACGGCGCTTATCTTGCAGCTTGGAAAAATGTGGGATGATTGGCCCATCACGACGACGGGATTACTGGCACACTCTCATGGAAATACCATGCATTGCATCGGTAGCGTGCATGGATTGGGCTCAATCTCGGTGGTCTTACAGCGCATGCATACGTCCACCCATCACCGGCAGCGCGCGGGCATATGCGAAGGATGGTAGGTACGCCGCCAACAAGTTGCCCCCTATTCATCGCCCGTTTTTTCTGTGGTTTTAGCCATAATGTGCTAAGCAATGCCATTGCCGAAGAACAATTATAAAACTGCGATAACAGGGAGAAACGGCTGCCTCCTTAGCGTAGGACGCTTGCATACACTGGATTGCAAGGCTCCACGGCCCCGTGGCCCCATGGCTTGGGCACCGAGGCGAGGATACGCGCGGATTTCTATGTGCAAAGACTTATGTGGACTGGTGTACAATCCCGCCCTGCGGCGGATTTTTTGCAATATGGGTTTTGCCCTTTTCGGCATGCCCCTGCTTGACCTTTCTTTTCTCGGTTTACATAATTGATGCCTGGCGAAACCTTGCACTACAATCATGTTACATTTTTACCTCCGCAGCCTCGGTCATATTAACATGAAATAATTTTCGGATTGAGTTCTGCCCCGCAGTCCGCCGGTGACAGGGTATGTGCATGTATTTTTCGGGGTTGTGCGGAAGGGCCTGCACACTAGGCAACTTCCGGCAGAAGTCCCGACTTCAGCTCGATATTCAGTTCCGGCGGGAGACCTCTCGAAAAATGCCGGTATACCCCCGCCCGGAAGTCCTTCTAGAATCTTGCGCTTTTAGGCCGCTTACACAATCAGCGAGCATGTAGGTGACAATAAATTTCGACCCAGAACATCGGCCAAAGCTGCCCCAGCACTTGACCTCTTGCGCCGACTGCAGTCGTAGGTCTGGCATAGCCCTGCTTATACCATTGCCTCATTCGAACCCCGAGGGGCGTCGGCATCAATCGGGTAAACCCGGGACACGCCGGGCCGATATTATTGCCAAACTACCAGAAAAGGCCAAAACGCGAGCAAAAATGTACTGTACCACGAGGTCCTAGTTTTGCTGCTGTTTTTCGAGCCAAATCACGTTGCCCGATTAGGGTTTCCTGTTCTGCCTCTATGTACTATTTTCACCGCCGATTGTGCGGAAATATGGGGCACGAAGATGTGCACGACGGCTGCCGTAACGAACTACAACCACCTCTCCCTCGGCACCCACCCACACTCCTCGGCACGCCTCTCAGTCAGTAATCACCCTTGCTAGCCCTGCTAGCCGTCGGAGTGAAGCGCGGGCCACTAGATGCCCTTATGACCGAGCCGTACCTACGACGGTCCTTGCTCAATGTCGCTTGGGGGGGTTAAGTCACCGGATTTCAGGGCCGATGAAGGACCCCCCAGACGCTCGGCGGCGGCGGAGGCCTACGCAGGCCGAAGGCACGGCTCCTGCCCCAGTACCATAGTCATAGCCAGCCAAACCGACGTGGCGATCCTTGCGGCGGGTGCGGCGGCAGCCGCCCGCTTTGTACCGTCCTTAATTGGGTTTCTTGCCGAGCCGTATGCGGATATATCGGGTACTGCTCGGCGCCCGTCTGGCTGACAGTCGTGGCGGAGGCAACGTCTACGGGTAGGCTACGTTCTGACCGCAACCTCACTACAATCTCGGGGCGCATAACCGGCAGATTGCTATTTGCGCTGTTGCTGCCAGTAGGTTTACGCTACGGTTGACGGCGCCGAGGCTAGTGCGTGAACGGTGGCGGGCAATCCCGCGCGCGTTCAGCCGTGGCGCCGTCGCCGGCGGTTATCTAGCAGTGGGTAGGGCCGGGATATACGCGGGTACCCGTATCTGCCAGGGACGGCAAGCCGAAGGGAAAATCGTGTGCATTGACCAGGGCAGATTTAATCCTTTCAGCCGCCTAGATCGTGCGCGAGCCCTGTCGCGACTCGTCGATTGTTGGCGGGGGTAGCGCGCAAATCTAGTTGGCCCAGTACCGGTACTGGTACCGACTGCTATACAATCTCCCCGGTACTAGTCACTAACTCACTACAATCTTGGGGCGCGGCACCGGCAGACTTGCGAGATTGCTAGTATTCCAAGTAATACCACGCCACGATTGCTGGCGCCACGAGGTGAGCGGGTGTAGGGTGCATAATTGAGATGATATATGCAGGTAGCCTACGATCTGACTACAATAGCCAGTAAGGATCTCGAACGATCGAGTAATACAATCTGACTACGGTAGCGACTACTGGTAGCGAGTAAGGAGTGTTGCGTTAGGCATGCGGTAACTGCCTACCTGGCTGAAACACTTTCCTTGTCTGGGGTATTAAGGTATTTGTTGCATACTTGTATGACAAAAGCGCATAGGGTTGACGGGAAAGTACGACTGCTAGCGAGGTGCTCTCCCGAGAACTTCACTTCGGCTTAGTGAAAGCCCTAGATTGTTGCGCGCCACGCCGCAGATTGTTGCCTCAGGCATGTTTTAAATCCGCACACGGCTGCGAAACCTTACAGTACCCGGATAATGCGGCATATAGAAGTATTATGCATGCGTATGGGCTCGGCGACACGACATAGGTAGATAGCCACACCCCCAGGTACATCATATTCGCGACGGCGAGCCCTAGATTGCCGCAGATTGTTGCCTTCGGCAGGCAGGAACGGCCTACCTGGCTGAGACACTTTCCTTGTCCGGGGTATTTGTTGCAAACCTGCACGACAAAAGCGCACACGCTTGACGAGAATGTACGATTGCCAGCGAGGTGCTCGCCTGAGAACTTTACTTTGGCAAAGCCTCAGATTGTTGCGCCCCGCCGCAGATTGTTTCCTTAGGCATGTTTTTGAAATCCATACACAAATGCTTACAGTACCAGGATAATGCGGCATATAGAAGTATCATGCATGCGCATGGGCTCGACATCAAGACATAGGTGGATAGTTTCACCCCCAGGTACATCATATTCGCGACGGTGAGCCCTAGATTGCTGCGCTGCGCCGCAGATTGTTGCCTCCGGCACGGCATGCCGGAACGGCCTAATTTTGGGGTGCGGTACCGACAGTTTGCTATTTGTGTTGTTTGGTATAATGCTAAGATTGACGGCACCACGGCTGTGTGAGTAGCAGCGGTTGGCACTCCCGCGCGCGTGCATACAGCCATGGCGCCTTCAATCGTAGCGTTATACCACTGGCAGCATCGCAAATAGCAATCATCTCCCGGTACCGCGCCCCGAGATTGGAGTCTGATTGTAGCCATCCTGCATATTGCAGACCGTGTATTTGCACGCTAAACCCACTCCCCTCGTGGCGCCATCAATCGTAGCGTAGTAGTAATTGTTAATTTGCACGCTACACCCACTCCCTCTTGGCGCCATCAATCGTAGTGTAGTAGTAATTGTTAAGAGAACTAACAATCTCGCATTAGTCTGGTACCGCGCCCCCAAGATTGTAGTAAGCAGCGGGCGGGAAGTTTGTAGATGCAAAAACCTCGCGCATGCAATCGTGGCGTAGTCGCGAGCGGCCATCAAGCAGTGGCTACGGCCAGAGTAATACGCAGGTACCCGTATCGACCGGGGACGGCAAGCAAACTGTGAGCCTATGCGCATTCATATTCTTTCTATGCCATATATATGCGCATGCACAAAGATTGCCAGTCATCTAGGCAGTTACGGGATGCCAAAATACAGCAATCTATTGCGTGCCGTAAGCAAATATCAGGTATTAGCGGTACTGCCTAGCAATCTGTATAGTATCGTCAAGCATATGCTCATTCAGAATCCTTCTTTGTCGTATACATCCGCATTTTAAACGATTGGCAGCCATATAGGCGGGTAGTACAGCGTGCCTAAAGTCAGCAATCTGCCTAGCAATCTATATACTATTGCCAAGCCCACATCAAAAACGCATGATGCCCATTGTGGTGCCAGCCCGCGGCGCTCACACTTGCGGGTTTGCGAACCCCCTCTCAGAATCACACGACTCCTCCGCTTTTATTTGCGAGACTCGCGTGTAAAAGCATATGTGAGGGTCGGCTGCTTGGAATCTGGTCGTCGGCCATAGAAGATTGCTGTATACGGGCTCGGCAACTCACATTCTAGCCAAACGGGTGTATGTGTCATTCGTCTCCGTATGTGCTTTGCGACTGCGACACTATACCACATATATACACCGGAGTAAATCAAAAACGCATGATGCCTTTTGTGGTGCCGGCCTGCGGCGCTCATACTTGCGGCTTTGCGAACCCCCTCTCTGTGTCACACGACTCGTCCTTGGCCTTTTCTGCAAGTCCCGCGTCACGGCCGTCGGCCTTGTAATGTTGCTATGTACAGGCATATATATGGGGGTCGGCTGCTTGGAATTTAGTCGCCGGCCATGGAAGTTTCCTGTATATACGGGCTCGGCAACTCGCAATCTAGCCGAACGGGTGTGTCATTCGTCTCCGTATGTGCTTTGCGACTGCGACACTATACCACATACACCGGAGTAAATCAAAAACGCATGATGCCTTTTGTGGTGCCGGCCTGCGGCGCTCATACTTGCGGCTTTGCGAACCCCCTCTCTGTGTCACACGACTCGTCCTTGGCCTTTTCTGCAAGTCCCGCGTCACGGCCGTCGGCCTTGTAATGTTGCTATGTACAGGCATATATATGGGGGTCGGCTGCTTGGAATTTAGTCGTCGGCCATGGAAGTTTCCTGTATATACGGGCTCGGCAACTCGCAATCTAGCCGAACGGGTGTGTCATTCGTCTCAGTATGTGCTTTGCGACTGCGACACTACATACCACAAACACCGGTGAAAAAAATCAAAAACGCGTGATGCCCTTTGTGGTGCCGGCCCGCGGCGCTTACACTTGCGGCTTGGCGAACCCCTTCTCTATGTCACACGACTCCTCCACTTTTTGTTGCAAGCCGCGCACCATGGCCGCCGGCCGTGTAATGAAAGCATATTTGGGGGTCGGCATATTTGAGAATCTGGTCGTCGGCCATAGAAGATTGTTGTGTACGGGCTCGGCAACTCGCAGTCTAGCCGCACGTGTGTGGTATTCGGCTCCGTATGTGGTTTACGACTGCGGCATTACCACATAGACCGCAGTAACTTCATTTAAAACGCACGAATACCCTTGGCGGTGCCGGCCCGCGGCCCTCATACTTGCGGGTTTTCGGATCCCCTCTCTGTCACACGACTCGTCATCGTCCACTTTTATGTTGTAAGCTACGCACCATGGCCGTCGGCCGTGCTCCCTTGCTATATACAAGCATATATGCAGGTCAAGAGCTGAGAATATGGTCGTCGGCCATATAAGATTTCTGTATACGGGCTCGGCAACTCGAAATCTAGCCGCACGGTGTGGGATTCGGCTCCGTATGTGCTTTGCGAATGCGGCACTACCATGGACCCCGCAGTAACTTTCTCTAAAACGCATGATGCCCTTATTGGTGGTGCCGGCTTCCCGTAACGTGCTATGGAGTTGTATCTGGACTGCGATGGTAAGTGCGTCGCACTCTGCACGGTGAGCAAGATTGTTCAACCCTGACTAGGGTATACTTCTTGCCCTAATTCGGTTTGTAGTAATGAGCCAAATCTGAAGGTCCCACAGACCCACGCTGCTCGGTGCCGTCGGACTCAAGGGAGGCTGCAGTAGGCACTTGGATGCGCAACTCCCCCAGAGGCTCGGAGCTATATTTGTTGTATATGTGAGGTCGGCAACTGACAATCTAGCCGAATGCCAGATGTTGTATTCGGCTCCATATGTATGCTTTACGACTGCGGGACTCATTTCCACATTGTAAACCGCAGTATCCCCTCCCCGGGGATATCTTTACCAAAACGCGTGGTATTGCACCACCCCTCTCTGTCACACGACTCCTCCGCTTTTAGTTTGGAAGTCGCGCCTCATGCTCGTCGCGCCCGTGTAATCTTGCCATGTATAAGCATATATGGGGGGGGGGGGGGGGGGGGGGGGGGGGCAGCTGAGAATATGGTCGGCCAGGAGATAAGATTGTCGTATATACGATGTCGGCAATGTACAATCTAGCCGAACGGGTAAGTCATTCGGCTCCGTATATGCATTAAGACTGCGACACTACCACATAGACCGCAGAAACTTCATCAAAACGCATGATGGTGCCGGCCCGCGGCGCTGCGGACCTGCTTTCTGTATCACACGACTTCTTCCCCATTGGTGTGCCGGCCCGCGGCGCTTATATACTCGCGACTTTGCGGACCTCCTCTCTGTATCACACGACTTCTCCGCTCTTATTTTGAAGCAAGTCACGCAGGAAAGGCCCAAACCGGGCTCGCGCGGCACAATCTCGGCGGCTGGAGAGAAAAAAACTGCCCACTGATTGCACCACCCAACTTCCTTTCGGCTTGCCGCCCCCGGTATAGTCGCTACATACGGGTACCCGTAGGTATTACCTCGGTCGTAGCCACTGCTTGATGATATTTCGCGGGATTGCGCCACTGCATACGGCTGGGCGAGCGCGGCGGCTTGCCCGCCGCAGCTCGCGCAGCCGTGGCGCCGCGAATCGTATCGTAGTATTATTAAGACGACGTGTTAGCCATATCTCGCATTGGTCTGCCGGTACCGGTATCACGCCCCGACGGAGATTGTAGTGAGTATGCTGGAGATAAAAGGGAGATTGAGAGTAATTCCTACTCGCTACCAGTAGTCGCTACCGGTAGTCGCTACCTTGCTAGATATGCACGCCACAGGCACCGGCAAACATACGACGAGTCGTCGCGACAGGGCAACAATCTGCGGCGGGGCGCAACAATCTGGGGCTTTACGTAAGCCAATGTGAAGTTCTCAGGCGAGCACCTTGCTAGCAATCGGATTTTGTCATACAAGTATGCAACAAATACTTGGACAAGAAAAGTGTTTCAGCCGTGTAGGCATTTACTCCTGCCGAAGGCAATAATCTCCGGTGCCGAAGGCAACAATCTGCGGCGGGGCGCAACAATCTAGGGCTTTCACTAAGCCGAAGTGAAGTTCTCGGGCGAGCACCTCGCTAGCAGTCGTACTTTATCGTCAAGCCTTTGCACTTTTGTCATACAAGTATGCAACAAATACCCATACATGGAAGGTGTTTCAGCCGTGTAGGCAGTTACCGCCTGCCGAAGGCAACAATCTGCGGCGGGGCGCAACAATCTAGGGCGTTCAGTCCTAAGCCAAAGTGAAGTTCTCGGGCGAGCACCTCGCTAGCAGCCGTACTTTATCGTCAAGCCTTTGCACTTTTGTCATACAAGTATGCAACAAATACCCAGACATGGAAGGTGTTTCAGCCGTGTAGGCAGTTACCGCGTGCCGAAGGCAACAATCTGCGGCGCAGCGCAACAATCTAGGGCTCGCCGTCGCGAATATGATGTACCTAGATAGGGGGTGTGGCTATCCACGAGTTTCTTGTCGTCGAGCCCCTGTGCATGCATAATACTTATGTACGCCGCATTATCCGGGTACTCCAAGGCGTGCAGCCGTGTATGGATTTAGAACATGCCTAAGGCAACAATCTGCGGCGGGGCGCAACAATCTAGGGCGTTCAGTCCTAAGCCAAACTGAAGTTCTCGGGCGAGCGCCTCGCTAGCAGTCGTACTTTCCCGTCAAGCCTATGCGCTTTTGTCATACAAGTATGCAACAAATACCCGGACAAGGAAAGTGTTTCAGCCATGTAGGCATTTACCGCCTGCCGAAGGCAACAATCTGCGGCGCAGCGCAACAATCTAGGGCTCGCCGTCGCAAATATGATGAACCTAGGGGTGTAACTATCCACGAGTTTCTTGTCGTCGAGCCCATGCGCATGCATAATATTTCTATATGCCGCATTATCCGGGTACTGTACGGCTTGCAGCCGTGTATGGATTTAACATATGCCTAAGGCAACAATCTGCGGCGCAGCGCAACAATCTAGGGCGTTTATATAGTACTAAGCCGAAGTGAAGTTCTCGGGCGAGCACCTCGCTAGCAGTCGTACTTTCCCGTCAAGCCTATGCGCTTTTGTCATACAAGTATGCAACAAATACCCGGACAAGGAAAGTGTTTCAGCCATGTAGGCATTTACCGCCTGCCGAAGGCAACAATCTGCGGCGCAGCGCAACAATCTAGGGCTCGCCGTCGCCAATATGATGTACCTGTAGGGGTGTACCTGTCCACGAGTTTCTTGTCGTGGAGCCCATGCGCACGCATAATACTTCTGTATGTCGCATTATCCGGGTACTGTAAGGCGTGCCGCCGTGTATGGATATATTAAAACATCCCTTACCTTCGCGGCGCTAGATCGGTGGAGGTAGCACCACTTTTTGCCGAAGTCGAGAATATCAGTCTTCAAGGCCTTGTACGACTCCCACTCTCTTTCATCTACAACCGGCCTTAACCACTCATGATCATGTCCTCCTGACTTGGAAGGTTGGTGTTATTGGACCGGGACGCTGGTAGAAGGTTGCGTGCGAGGCGGTAAGCGAGTCCCGGTACGGGTTGGGGTTGTAGCTTCCGCCCGAAACTTTGGCAGCGACGCAAGGGCTTCACGGTCTGCGGGCACCCCCCCTCGAATGTTTGACGCCTCAGCCGGTGCTGGGAACTCCCGGTCATTAGGCCCGACGCTTGCCTCCTGTCCAGCGCTGCCATGTGTTGGAGTCGCACCAGTTCGTGGAAGCACCGGAACCTCAGCCAAGGAGCGGTCGACAAATCTAGTCAGCAAGCCCCGTGCCGTATCGGCACCAAGCGCAGGTTCCAGACGCTGCAACATCGACCACACACGCTCAGAATTGACCTGCATGTACTGAAACATGCCGTCGATATGCTCGCCATTGGACCACGCCGAATTTGACATGGCTATAAGGTAGGAGGCCTATGGGGCACGGCACGGGTGTGGCGAGTGATGCCCCCCCTTGCGAAAACCGTTGACGACACAATCTAGAAGCCGCGGTCGTGCCAGCGCCATGATCCCAGTACTTAATGCAATTGTACGAAACCCTAAATTCGTCCTTTTCGGTATAACGAGATTTGGCTCACTTTGCTCGGATTAGGGCTCAAAAACAGAGCCAAAACACGGTGCGCGTGATACATTACCTTTTTGCTCGCGTTTTGGCCCCCTCCCGCCAAACTACATCGCCCAAGCCATGAATCGAACCCGGGACTTCTCGCGTAAGAGACGATCGCTCAACCAAGCGGGCAAGGAATGTACCTTATTAATGTACCTTATTAATTAGGACAAAAAGTCCGCCCCCCGAGGGAGACATTGGCCGAAGCCGTCTGAGCACGTGATGACCTCTTGCGCCATCTGCAATCTTAGGTCTGGGATAGCCTTTTAAGACCATTGCCCCATTTCAACCCCGAAGGGCTATGCATCAACCGGGCAAACCCAGGACACGCCGGGCCGATATTGCCGACACACATCGACCGGGAATCGTTTCCTAACACCTCGCACATATGAGACCACCGCACTCAACAGAGCGGACAAAGAATTAATCAGGATTATTTATGTATTTATGTAAAGTAAAAGTAAAGTTCGCCCCGGGACATCGGCCGAAGCCGCCCCAGCACTTGACCTCGTGCGCCAACTGCAGTCGTAGGTCTGGCATAGCCGATAGACCATTGCCTCATTCGAACCCCGAAGGGCTAATGCATTAACCGGGTAAACCCGGGACACGCCGGGCCGATATTGCCGAAATACATCAGCCAGGAATCGAACCCGGGTCTCTTGCATACGAGACGACCGCTCTATCGAGCGGACAAGGGATGTACCTTGTAAAGGTTTTGCCGGTATTACGGGTACAGGTACTCGTAATCCGGACAGACGGCCTAGGCGAGCTGGGACCAGCCCGCCTATCCGCACGTTGGCCCATTTTTCAGGTCCTCATTCGATTCGTGACGTTCCCCGGTACTGAATCACTGCGTCTTTGTTACGAGATGAGACAGTACCGGTACGAGTATGCAGTGACGACTAAGCTCTCACGGCCCGGCCGGTCTCGAGCCGCCGACTTACATACTCGTAGTCACTCGCTCTACCACTGAGCGTATTTATGTAGTATTTTGTTTTCACACTTTGAACTAAAATACTGTACCGCGGCTCCCCTGACGCAATCCCTTTTTACCAGTTTTTTAGCTCGTACTTCCGCATGTGAAAATACTATGTTGGACCCAGGGTACCCCTGTACCCTGAATCCGCATTTTCTCGCTGTGAAATCCGCATTATCCAGTGAAGTGCTGACTGCCGTACATGTGCCTAAGATGTACGACACCCAGATGCTACCAGAGTACGGCACTTAGACTTCTTTGCCAGATTGCCTTCTTTCATGGAGCGGTGTCTGCCCTAATCGACACCTAGCCGGCTGGTATGAATTGTTAGCCTCGGCTCCTGTAAATTCAGTCAACTGCTTTTCCCACAAGGTCCCGACTCACCTACTTTCTCCAAGTCTCCAGTGACAGTGCCACTCAGCCATCACTACGGCGACATCGACTACCTTTCGTCCATCGCCCACGGCTCACAGCAGCCCGTTGCCTTCCCAGTTTGCATCTTGCTTGCTGGCACTCGACGTGATTCGACGCGTGCACGCCGACTCTCGCCGACTCTCCATCCCCCATATCAGTGACAGTGCCACTCTGCCATCACTTCGACAATCTCCTTCCGACATACTATCTATTGGATAGTACTTTAGAACGATAGAAGCTAGCGTCCCGGGGTACCTTTTAAAATACTCTCTCGGCGGCTTCGGCGCACAGGATGACGGGAGGAGTATTTTGAGCATACAGTACCCTATACTATCGGGCGGGCGGGCGCGGCGCTTGCTGCTTGACAACACGAATCCGACGGGCTGCGGCTGCTACGTGATCTCCTGCCCATACGTAAACATACCGCCTCCATCCCGGCCCTCTACAACCCCCGTTGATCGACGTACTCGTGGCGAGCATGACTGCGTCCCCGCCCGTGGAAAAAGAGGCGGCGGGCGGAGATGGCGAAGACATAGTGCCCGCTGCGGGCGCGGCCGACGAGGCGCTATTCGACAAGAACGTCGCCCCCGCGCCCCGCCCAAATCCGCCAGAAAATACTAAAATGCCGTGACTATATTAGTTATTTATACGTGAGCTAGCTGCAGAAGGCGATAAGGAAATGTCGTGACTATGATTCCGTCAGGCGGTGCGAGCAGTATTTTAGTATTTAGGTATTTTCCGGGCTCCCGCGGAAGTAACCCCCTTTTTAGGATGAGAAATACCTGACCGCCGTCCTATCCTAACCAAATCACTCATTTGGAAATAAACCTACTTTCGCCCGTATGACGAGAATTGCATGCAGGAATGCATCCTATCCTGACCAAACAGCGACCGTGTTTGCATATCTCGCAATTTCAACTGGTGACGCCATCCGCGCGCGTAACGGTAGCCGCTCCTCCCCACCGCGCCATAGGCTGTGGGTAGCGGCTCGGAGCCCCGCCCGTGCGCATTGTGTCCGTACTCACTGACGGTATCGCATTGCGCCGCCTACCTGTGGCACCCACCTACCACCATGGCGCCGCTCAGACTGGCGCACACACGGCGGGCGCGTCCGACTGCTCGCCGCCCGCCATATGTTCCTCGTCGTCATCGGTTGGGATGAGAGCGAAGAGTTGGTCCTCCTTCTGTACGCTAGCCATAGCCCCTAGGCGAGAAACGTTGACTGACTTTCGGGTTGGGGCGGTCGCCTCGACGTAGCTAGGCGGCCGAAAACGCAGTGGACGGGTAATGGCGGCCGGGTGGTGGGTGTGCCACGGGTGGGGCGCGCAGGCAGGTGGGCCACCCATGGGCGGCGGCGAGTTCGTTACACACGACATCTGTGAGCCGTGCGATGAACGATGGACGCATGTGCGCCGTCCATCCTATGCTCTTTGACGTACCGACCGGTACACGACCAAATAGTAAACGCGAGTGACTTGGTCACTCGCTGAGGTCCAAATTACTGGAGCCTCGCGATTTGACCACCAGTCCGAACACCATTTGACACGATTTGACCGCCGATGAGGCTCGTGCTGCCACGCTCGAGCGAGAGAAGGCGAGTGCTCTTGCTGTCATGGGAGTCATCCATGTCCACGCAAACGGCTCAAAAGGTCGTGATGTTCCGGCGGTGGCAGCGCGCCAAGAACGCGCCAACGCCGAAGAAGAGCACGGGCTGGAGACTTTCCGCGCTGTTGGCGCCAACATGCAAGTCGACTTTGTCGGAGGAAGCGACGTCGACCAAGAACGCCACGAGCCGGGGGGGAAGGACGACGACGAGCAAGATGCACCGCCATCTGGAGAGGCCGGTCCTTCCGCTCCCAAGCGCTCTACCAAGAAGGCCACCAAGGCGACTGGTGGCAGATCGACCAAGAAGGCCACCAAGGCAATTGGTGGCAGCTCGACCAAGAAGGTTGACACGGTTGCAGAACCTGAGGAGCCGCCCAAAGACAGCGCCGAGGGGGAGCGCTATACACAGGCAGACTGCGCTTTACTGATTCTGGTCGTGAATGACGCCGACCCAGCGATGGCACGCATCCTGAACCGCACCGAGAAGATTGACAAGGTGTGGACGTTCGTGCGCGAGGGCAGCGCGCGCTCACGCCAATGCGTGACAAATACGACAACATGCTGCGCGCAGCGCGCAAGCACCGCCTCGCCCTCGCCCGTGTCGACGGAACCCATGGAAGCTCAGGGAATGGCAGAGACACGGTGGACCGTCTGAGGGCAAGAGCTCCCCAATTCTTCGACGAGTTGCTTCAATCCGGAGCGTTGGAAGGACCGCTTGGCGAAGGTGGATTCGTGCTTCATGGTGGCGTTTTAAACGTTGGCGCTCTGGTAAACGCCCGCCGTCGCCCTGACCAGCTGGACAAGGATCCGGTGCCTGAAGCTGGCCATGAGGAGGCGGTGGCTGTGGCTGCGGCTGCAGATGAGCGGGGTGGCAATGACCTTGCGGAGACCAACGAACCCATTGCATGGAGATTAAGGCCGCGCATGTTGGCGGCTAAATTAAAGCGGCGGGTTCCCCAAGCAATAGCAGCCGATGGCGATGAGCCAGAGAAGAAGAGGGGATGGCCTAAGAAGGTGAACGAGATAAAGCAAATCGCACAACAACATATGGAAACCATGAAGGAGAGTTCCATTCACGCCGTTGAGGTGATGGCAGGTTCATTTTGCAGTATGGTTGAGAGTCAGGCTGCCCTCGCTCGCGAGGCGATGGTACATGGTATAGGGCTAAGAAAGAAAGAGATGGACAAGCATTTGCCCAAATAATGACCCAACTGATTCGATGATTGCTAGACTAGCCAGGATATGAGGCTGGCAAGCAATTGGGTGACTGGCCAACAGTGTGCATACACGTGATGAGGAGGGTGTGACATCATGCTTAGATACGCAACAATATTTCTTGTTTCGTGAAAGGGGGTTGAATTACGAATTTACCGATTCACAATGTTGTGAGAACCATATGCAGTCTCAATGGGCAAACCGCGTTGGATCCTGTCTAGAACATAATTAACCCAGGTTTATCAACGATGATGTCGCGCCTTTTCAACATGTCTGGATTTACACTTGCCACTTGAGATGGTGGCTGATTGTGCACACAATGAATCACGTTCTCAGATTGGCACGCTTTGCAGCGTGGCAGTGGATGTTTCTCCATGAACGTGACAATGGCTGCAGGGTCTGTTGTGAAATCACCGGTGCACCTGTGGAATATGCAACCGTTGTGCAAAATCATGGTGGCATATGTCATTAAGGACATCATGCCATGGGAGCATTGCTGCTCACGAATGCATACTCACCAACGAGACTTCCACATACCAAAGACTTGCTCCACATACATCCTTGTTGAAGAGAAACATAAATTGAAGTATTGTTCCTTTGCAGACAAGTTGACCTCAGGGTAAGGCGAGATGATGTAGTCCGCTTCTCCGAATGCTCCATCACTGATGAGGACGCCAGAAGGTCCCAACCATTTCTCTATGTCAAGGGAGATTTGATGGTGGAAATTTGACAACTGGCACGCCGTCGAGTCCGACATGCGGCCGGGGCGTCCGACATCATCGCCCAAAAACATGTAGAAATTGTTTACGACAGCCACCACCAGGATGGAGTACCAACCTTGTAGTTAATCCTTAGCAGTTGATCCATCGTTCAAAACTAGTTGGTAGCCTCAGTGTGCAACCGGTAAATGTCGGTAGGCACAGGGGGGTTCGTTACAGGAAATAGAAAAGCCGGCGTGTAATCGTTGCCTCTATAATGTAATTATAAATCCCGTCTCCACGCCAGCGGTCGTCTAGCAGTGTCACTTCAACCAAAAGGCACAAAAATAGCACAGTTAGTCAGTAGATCAACGCATGAAATCACAGAACTACATGTATCTGTAGTAATCCTTATCACTGTACTCGCACCACCGCCAGGCACAAAACAAATCACAGAAACATGGTACCTCAGTACGCAAAATTCAAATGAAACTCCAGAGAAAGGGCGCGTGGGAAATTAGAGCGTCGGTACGCATGGCGAGAGAATGAGCAATCATAATGACAGCCGCCGCATTAGATATGGGGCGGGCTGCGGCACGAAAAACTGGCATGTTCAAATGCGAGTCTCCATTTGTGCTCTGCATGCTGCGTACAACTATATTCACGGCAATTGAAAACGCTCGGTTTTCCGAGCCGTGCCCGCCCGCAAAGGGGCGCTAGAAACTGAGACAACACTACTACGTAGCCTCAGTGTGCAACCGATGAGTGTAAGCAAGATCGGCGGAGCCATTCTAGAGTGATCAGCCAAAATCAAGACTCATCCTCAGTAGCCCGCTCGGGAACATAGTTACCGAGTAAGAATATATTCTGGGCAGCCGTCCACCTCAGGAACTATATATATTTGTCCGGTTCATATTCCGGCACGGAAGCCTCGCAAGGCACAGGTATGGTCGGCGTTTCGGCAACGACCGAGCGTTGGTCCACAACAGTAGTGGAACCCGAGACGGGCATGATTGCGCGTGATACATAGAGCATCAGTCTCTCCTCGCTACTATTCATATACGTGACTTGGCACGAACCACTACCAGAGTCCGTTTGCTCACCCCAGTCTTCTCGGACAATCCAAACATTAGCATCGGCAGCAGCACCGCCACTACGGCAATAAGAGTGTGATCCGGAAGTAGCTAGGAACTCCTTAGCGGTAACGCCCATAGTAGACGAGCCTATCCACTGCGACAAGTACCGATTGTACTAGGCAAATTTATTAGATTTGCCATTGGGAATATTTTCACCCGGGGAAGACCGGACAAATTTTACGATAAAGCCTTGAAAGATTGAACGAACATGAGCTTGCCTACCAATAGGCCGAGTCAAATTCATCAGTCGCCGCAGCAGCCGAAGAGGACAAATGGAGCCGGGGATCATAGAGATCACAACTCGTGTCCCTTGGTGGTACTGATTTGCTTTTCTTTTTGCGAACGTAATCGTGGCAAATTTATCGCACGGAGCGAAAACGACATCGGTATATGTGTCTCATGCCCGACGGGCAATCGAACCGGTACATTTCGCCGAACGAAATAGAGGACGCACAGAATTGAAACCACCGAGTGGCAGAGCAAACACTCTTCAGTGAACGCAAACGCAAACGCCAATACATCCCGCCAAATAAGGAAAGGTTCATTTCGATTAGAAACTTTGAGGCCGATAGAGTGCTAAGCCGCTTCTCAAACCATGGCAGCCCACGCGGACACTAGTCTCCCGGACTGTCTCGTAAATATACCGTTATGGCACGTAATCGCAATTTTCCCAGGGAATGGGTGTGTAATCCCCGTATCTACCGTGTCTATCTACGACCACCGTTGCATCGGATCCAATAGTTGGTACTGCGGCCCGTACGGGTACGAGCACTAGCGGAGGACTGCACGTCACCTTTAGCTAGGCTCAGTAGTCTCAATGACGTGCATGTCTCACAACGTTCCGTAATATGCTACCGGTAGCATGTTGTGCCATCCCCTAATTAAGTACATTGGACCCACATTGCGCCTCGCGCGTGTACCCGTAATCGCTCCGGGTTTCGCCACACTGTACTTTAACGCCTCACAAGCTCCGTGACGACGCAACGGCCAACGGTATACGGAGGTATCAAGCCGGCTAAGATGCAGTCGCGCGGACACGTTACCATGCATCGAATCAGCATGAGCGCCAGTGACTTGCCCCTACCAACACTGTGAGATTCAGATGTGACATACAGGTGACGAAGCACTACTACTAGCGACTATTATTTATCCGTGAAGGCTGCTGCTGGTGGCGGCACGTCCATCCAGTTACGTGCGAGTACATCCGGCGTTATTGCCGGCGGGCGATAAATCCTTTTTGTCATCATTCTGGCAGTCGTACCAGCCCGGTGAAGCGTACATGGCACTGACGTACAAGGTACAAGGTTGTCCGTGTAGTACCGGGTAGTACGCGATATATTTATTACGCCGGTACCGGGGATGTAGTACCCGGTACCCGGTACCCGGGCACGAACCCTAGTCGTCCTGTGGATAACTACGACTATTAGTACATGGGAGCGCAAATCGCAGCCGTACGTACTTGGTAACACTGGGGAATTTGCAGTACTAGTACTGCTGATCGGGCCTGCCAGCCGTCCGATCAAAGGTCATCAGATGGGCGGTTTGGCTGCCATGTTTTGCCAAAGAGTGCTCACGTTACATAAATATTCGCGAGGGGGAGGGCGGGGGCAGGCAGCGGTTTGCCGAAGAATGATTGAATTACAATATTCGCGACAGCTGCCATCGGGGGATGTGGCCCGGGGGGGGGGGGGGGGGGGGGGGCGGGGGGACCACGCCCGCCCCGCCCCCCCCCGCCCCCCCTCGCCGCCAGCCGCTCCCGCCTGGGGGGGGGGGGGGGGGGGGGGGGGTAAAGGGGGCGGGGGCTACTGCTTGTTCTTGTTCTTGCGTGCCCGGGGGACCCTCCGCTTCGACGATCTCGCTGCCTCCGCCTCCGCCTCCGCCTCCGCCTCCGCCTCCGCCTCCGCCTCCGCCTGCGACTCCGCGACCGTCAGTTTCTTACCTCGGCGTTTCTTCACTGGCCTCTTCCGCTTCTTGTCATCCGTCAGTGTCTTCACCACCCCGGGAGGCTGTGCCGTCGACGACGCCGCCATGAGCTTCCTTACCTTGGCGTCGGGACGCCCCCTGTGCCCAGACACCCACAACAAGCCACAATCGTTTCGCCTTTAAGCGGCTGAGGATGCGGCCTCCTCGGCCACCACGAGTTGCGCCGCTGGCACTGTGGAAGCCTTGGCGTTGAGGTGGGCCTTACGGCGCTCCCGGACGAACCTGCGCGCGGCACAAGTTAGCCACGAGTGGGTGCGTGCTAATGCGGAGGATGGAGTGTTTTGTTGCGCGCCCACCTTGTCACGGGTTTCCTCATGTCTTTCTCGTCCTCCTCGATGCCGGCGGCGCGGACACGCGAGACAACAAGGCTCGCCGCCCACTTTTGCCCGGGGGGGCGAGGTCGGCCATGGCGCTGTGAGCGGTGAAGGGGGGGGGGGGGGGGGCGGGGGGGGGGGGGGGGGGGGGGCGGCCGAGGTGGAGAAACTAACACCCAGTCGACGACCGCCTTCCGCAGCAGTCAACGACACATCGGAGGCGAGGAGCAGCGCGCCACTACTATTTATATGCACGTATTGTCAAGAGCTAGTCGGTGCGGCATTGTGTCGGTGTAATTTCGCAATGTTTATTGTTGAAGTAGCACGGCGTAATGGATACGGCGAGTGAATCCGGGATAATGTGTGCGACGAATGTGCGCGCGCAGCGGTGTGCGGCGGTGTGCGGCGGTGTGCGGCGGTGTGCACCGATGTTAATATAGTGTGAATATTATATCGGCCGTAGACGATCAGGTCTGGCAGCACCGCCCGTGCTTGTAAATAAGCGACAATGGGTCTAGTCTCCCGCTAGTCTGTGCACCGCAAGTGCACTCCGCAAGCCTCGCCTCCATCCGCGTCGGAACCGGTAGTAAGTGTTGTTGTGTGCGCACATCGTGACAACATTAAACGGTGGCAATTGCAATTATTAGCGGTGGATAATGTGAAGGCGTTTTCGAAATCGACAGAGAATGAGGCGGTGCTGGCGGAGTGCATTGGCGGTGCACAGAATAGCGTGTTGCTGGGGTTTTGGCTGCATCGGACGCCGTATTCCCACCCATCCGGCACGGAATGTCCGGTTTTCACACATTTGTGTGTTAATAAAGCAGTGTGAATATTACGCGTCTTTTACGCCGGGTGGATGGGCATCCGGCGTCCGATGCACCCCAATTATTTGCAGCACGCTACTCTACGCACCCCCAACGCACTCCGCAAGCCTCGCCTCCATCCGCGTCGGAACCGGTAGTAAGTGTTGTTGTGTGCGCACATCGTGACAACATTACACGGCAATTGCAATTAGCGGTGGACAATGTGAAGGCGTTTTCGAAATCGACAGAGAATGTGGCGGTGCTGGCGGAGTGCATTGGCGGTGCACAGAATAGCGTGTTGCTGGGGTTTTGGCTGCATCGGACGCCGTATTCCCACCCATCCGGCACGGAATGTCCGGTTTTCACACATTTGTGTGTTAATAAAGTGTGAATATTACGCGTCTTTTACGCCGGGTGGGTGGGCATCCGGCGTCCGATGCACCCCAATTATTTGCAGCACGCTACTCTACGCACCCCCAACGCACTCCGCAAGCCTCGCCTCCATCCGCGTCGGAACCGGTAGTAAGTGTTGTTGTGTGCGCACATCGTGACAACATTACACGGTGGCAATTGCAATTACCGGTGGGTAATGTGAAGGCGTTTTCGAAATCGACAGAGAATGAGGCGGTGCTGGCGGAGTGCATTGGCGGTGCACAGAATAGCGTGTTGCTGGGGTTTTGGCTGCATCGGACGCCGTATTCCCACCCATCCGGCACGGAATGTCCGGTTTTCACACATTTGCGTGTGAATATATATAGTGTGAATATTACGTAGGCGTCTTTTACGCTGGGTGGATGGGCATCCGGCGTCCGATGCACCCCGAATCTCACCAACACGCTACTCTACGCACCCCCAACGCATTCCGCCAGCCCCCCCTCTTTCCGCGCAGGTCCTACGTTCCATTGTATGTATATACATACGTACATGTATTGCTCCGAAACCAGCCCAAACTTTATGAGTGCACAAGTGTAAATGGGGGGGGGGGGGGGGTGGGGGGGGGGGATGTGGCGGCGGGGCATCCACTCACACATACCCCAGCGATGCATGACAAATATTACATGCCGTGGCGGGTCGGCGGGCCGACCCGGCGGGCCGACCCGGCGGGGGGGGGGGGGGGGGGGGGGCGTCTATTCAACTACACGTGCGACAGTGTCGTTTCGTGGAGCAGTATATGTGCCCGGCCTCATTTATACCGCCCCCTACCTGCGCTGCATGGTCTACCCCTAAGAATTACTTAGCACAAACCGTCATTACTTAATAGGAACCTAGCACAGCCAGGCTTATATGCCCGCTTTCCCGATCAACTTCTACGCACTTTCCGTCCCTCAACCGCCGGACATGGGGGTTAAGCCGCCAGCCTCGGCAGTTGCTTAGCCAGACTTGGCATCCCGTACCGTGTCCATGGCTTCGCAGCTCTGCCGCTGGCACACGCCGAGTCCGGCGCTTGCTGCCGCGGGGTTGCGCACGCATGCACGCACGGTAATACGCCGCCGACGCCGCCACGCTTACTTCCACCACCTTCGCCAGCCGCAGCTTCGCACGCCTTTCCGCCGACATACGAAACGCACGAATCCCCCCCCGTCCCCGCGTCATGTATATTATATTCGAGGCGACTATGCGGGGCGCAGCACACGCCGCGGCGTAGGTCGGCGGAGCGACAGGCGGCGGGAGCCCTAATGGCCGGGCAGTATCCACACCCACACAGGCACCGCCGCTCACCTCCGACGCGGATGAACCGCCTCCCAAAGGAAACATGCCGGTTGGTGGTAAGCCCAGCAGGCGTGCGTGGGGTGCCGGCGCCGGTACTGGTGCGACGGAGCTGTCGCGTCAGGAACCGCACCGCATGTGGAGCAACACATGGCGGTGCCGGCCCCACCTATGTCTAGGGCCACCTCCTCACAACACCCCGCCACGACGGCGTCGGCCACCGCCGACGGCGCCGTTGCGGGGGGGGACGCCCTGCCAGGCGACGATGATGCGCCTGGTGCGCCGCGTCAGGAGGCAGAGGAGGCCGTGGTCGAGGCGACTGATCGGGCTGAGGGGGTTGTCGAGGCGAGCGAGGCTGCGCTCGCGCCACCCGCCCCGCAGCCACCTGCGGGACATGCCGACTTGCTCGTCGCCATGTTGACCGGAGCACTACGAGCAGTGGCGGGAGGCGGCCACATGCACTATCATGTGCGTGTCCTGGCCGGACGCCCGTCATGCGTGGACTGCGGCCAACGGACGGACTGGGAGTGTTGCTGCGACGGCACCCCGGCTTTGTGCGGCCCCAAGTACCCATGCATGGCGACCCATCAGCGGGCAGTCCCCTGCCCGACCACGGCCACGAAGAGGGCGGAGTTCCGCCATGTCAGGGACGCGTTCCACGACGCGACTCGCGCCGCCGTGTGTGAGGCTTCCGAGAAGGCACGCGCGGCTGGTAGGGTGCGCAGGGTGAGGCGGCGGACGGCCCAGGAGCTGAAGGAGAGCGAGACATGCCGTCAGTGAGGTCGGGCGCAATGTCATTGGGTGGGGCACACGGACGTGTAACACTTGCACTTTGCGCGTACTGCTGGGTTACATCCAGGCTGCGTCACACTATGCAACCGGAAAGGCTGCGTTGCTACTGCAAACAATGCGACGCCTCACTCTGTAGCAACCGCTGCCGCGCCTATCCCACAGCCGCTGCCCCCCCCCCCCCCCCCCCCCCCCCGCGCGGGATCCCCGCCATCAGCAGCTTGCACTTGCACTTTGCGCGTACTGCTGGGTTACATCCAGGCGGCGTCACACCGGAAAGGCTGCGTTGCCACTGCAAACGATGCTACGCCTCACTCGGTAGCAACCGCTGCCCCGCCCATCCCACTCGGGATGCTGAGAGCAGCTAAAGGGCACCGGGGGCGGGGCAAGAGGGAGCAGGGCCAATGATTGTGGAAGAGCGGGGACCCGCTTGCATGCCATCGTATTATATCTTGCACAATATCTGTTGCTGCACTCATATCTCACATCACTAGCTTAGCTATAGTGATTCCCCCCCCCCCCCCCCCCCCCCCCCGCACCGCGTACGCACAAGCCTGGGTATACGCATCAACTGCCCGCCGGGATGAGAAACTGGTATTGGTAGTGTGTCTGTGGGGTGGAGGGGGGGGGGGCAAAAGAGCTGCCAATTGCTGCCAAGCTGGTGCGTTACATTGGGGCAGGCGCTGGGCAGACAATTGGGGCTCGCTTCAGAGCATTGTCTAGTGCCTATGCGGCTGCGCCGCCTCCGCCGCATGCAGACTCTGCGGGCTCACCAGCACCGCCACCTCAGTCATGCGGCCCTGCATCCCGCAGCCCGCCGCCGTCAGCCAGATCAGAGGTATCCAGAAGCCAGTGCTGGGGTTGTTGCGGCATGACCGCATAGTTTTCAGCGGCTGCCGTCCACAGCTTGTAATGCATCCCTTTCCGCCGATTCCGCTGTATGCGCTGTCTTGGCGCCGCGCTGCCCCGGCCGCCGCTGTCTTGGCGCCGCGCTGCCCCGGCCGCCGCTGTCTTGGCGCCGCGCTGCCCCGGCCGCCGCGCCTTGGCGCCGCGCTGCCCCGGCCGCCGCGCCTTGGCGCCGCGCTGCCCCGGCCGCCGCGCCTTGGCGCCGCGCTGCCCCGGCCGCCGCGCCTTGGCGCCGCGCTGCCCCGGCCGCCGCGCCTTGGCGCCGCGCTGCCCCGGCCGCCGCGCCTTGGCGCCGCGCTGCCCCGGCCGCCGCGCCTTGGCGCCGCGCTGCCCCGGCCGCCGCTGTCTTGGCGCCGCGCTGCCCCGGCCGCCGCTGTCTTGGCGCCGCGCTGCCCCGGCCGCCGCTGTCTTGGCGCCGCGCTGCCCCGGCCGCCGCTGTCTTGGCGCCGCGCTGCCCCGGCCGCCGCTGTCTTGGCGCCGCGCTGCCCCGGCCGCCGCTGTCTTGGCGCCGCGCTGCCCCGGCCGCCGCGCCTTGGCGCCGCGCTGCCCCGGCCGCCGCGCCTTGGCGCCGCGCTGCCCCGGCCGCCGCGCCTTGGCGCCGCGCTGCCCCGGCCGCCGCGCCTTGGCGCCGCGCTGCCCCGGCCGCCGCGCCTTGGCGCCGCGCTGCCCCGGCCGCCGCGCCTTGGCGCCGCGCTGCCCCGGCCGCCGCGCCTTGGCGCCGCGCGGGGTATCGAGTCCTCCCCTCCCTAGTGAGCGCGTCCACCTGCGCCTTGCGCTCGGGGCCGTCCTCCTCCGTCACCACATTCTGCAACCCCCACCGCGTGACGAACCACGCAGCTCCTTGCATGCGCTTGTACATGTGCCCAAGCACCGCCTAGGGACGCGAAGCTCCTTCTCGGTCATGATCGCCTTCACCCGGGCCTCCTCGAGCAGCGGACCGGCGTTAAGAATGGAAAACGTTTCCATGTGGTGCAAGCAGTCCTCCATGACCCAGCCGGACTGCACCGTCACCTTGCCTGACCCTACAGTCATGGAGGGGAATGCCGTCACGCCCACGCCCACGCCCACGCCCACGCCCGGGGGGGGGGGGGGGGGGGGGTTACCTTTCGATTCTTGGACACTGCAAACGAAGGGCGCAACCCGCGTTCAAAGTTGCTGGGTATCGGGACTAAAGCCTGGCGCCGGTCTTCCTGCTTCATAGCTCGGAATCCAATGTGGCCCTGCACGGTGACAAATTTCCTCCAGAAGTCCCTTCCCAAGCCAAAAAAAAACAGGTGGAACGGCGCGAGGGGGAAGAGGTTGATCATGCTGACATAGCCCAGGACCACATGCACATGGCACACGCCATGGCAGCCGGTGTTCTGCTTGGCCTCCGCCAGCCGGGTTGTGTTGAACGCACGCCGGGCAAGGTGCGTGATTCACTGGACAAGTCATCGCCTTGATGGACGGTTACCAAGCGAGCCTCCCCGTCCGCATCCACATGGGGGTGCTCCTGGGCAGCCGCCATAGCCTCCACAACCTGCCACGCCGACCGGGCGGGTGCGTGTGATTCCATACAACCGCAGTTGAGTGGTGCCACCAGCACGCAGGCCGGGCCCACTCACCTCTGAACGCAGAAGGTCCACAATGTCACCGTCCTCGAAAACAGCGCGCCACTGGGTCGCCCCGCCGTAGTCCTCCAACACCCACTCGGTAACGACGCCGGTTATCACGCCGTAGTGCCATACTCCCCGGAACTTCTTGGCGATGACCTTCATGTAGAAGTCGCCGGGATCGCCTTTCCGTATCACGCCCTCATCGCGGGTTCGACGCCCGCCGGCGGCCACGCAGGCGCGTCGATGTCCATACCGTCTTCGCCAACGGGGTCCTCCCCCACGCCCATCACATCGTCCACCTTCGAGCCGCCGTCGTCCGAGACCGGCGCCGGCGGGCCGTTTCCGACGGCTGCAGCTACTCCTGCTGCCGCGCTTGTTGCTGCTGTTGCTGCTGCTGCTGCTGCCGCCCCTGCTGCTGCTGCTTGTGATAAGGCGGCCTTGCGGCGCAACTTAGCCGCACGCTTCAACGAGTGGCTACAGTTCGGGTATTTCCGGAAGTGCCGCTCTCGCGCCGTCCTTTCACTACTACCCGTCACGATGCCGTGGCAGTGCTTGCATGTGTACACGCCATCCTTCGACACACTCGCTATCCATCCCTTTGCCGGCATGCCTGCTGCCGCGCGCGGGGGGCGGGGGGGGGGGTTGAGAGTTGGGGTGGATGTAACCCACCACCGGCAGGCAACACAGATGCGAGTGCGCGGCTGTCCGCGCTTGATTCAACGGTGAGCGGCGGTGACCGTGAGGCGACCCCGTACTTCATGCGCGTGCTGGGGCGTTACACAATCATCAGCAGTTAGGGCGGCTGCATTAAAACGCGCACCTACGAACACCACCTACCGCCTACCACCTACCGTACCACCTACATCCGCCCACACCTCCGCCCGTCGTGCCGCACATCGCGGCACACCGCGGCGATGTGCAGCGATGTGCAGCGAGTACTTGCAGCCGCCTGTACTTAGCCCGGGTACTCCGCGTCGGCGGGCGACACGCGAGCCCGCGTGCGCATATCAATTTGATGAAATTATGGAAACGAGAAATTCATATAGTACTTTACAGGTCGCGCGCGATAGTCGTCGCTACTGGGTATGAAATCCACGTCCCTCGTCCGTCCCGTATCGTCCCCGTATGTCGTCGTTCGTCACCAGTAGGGCACATTTACGTCACATCTGAATCTCACAGTGCAACCTCCGCCGCTGCGAGCCGCCGGCGCCGAGTAGTGGTCTGCCATGGGGCGTCGCAACTCCAAGGGCCGTTTTCCTCAGGGCAAGGAGGGCTGGACCCCTGTCGAGGGGATTCCGGAACTGGTGACTAAGAGAATCCACTACCGCGCGTGTGACGCCCCCTTCACGAGGACTCGGTTCTACGACACGCACATATGGGCGTGCGCCGGCCCACCGCCGCGCCTTTCGCATGCGGTGGTGATGGCGCCCCTGCGGTTGTTGGAACCTGTCCGATACCCTAGCACCGGCCGATACCCTAGCACCGGCTGGGCCCATGTCCCGCGCGCCTTTGCGCACGCGTGCCTATCCCCGGCCGGCCGGGCGCTCTATACTTTCACTCTCTTCCTGCCCACAGTCCCAGCAGCTCGAGCCCGGCTCGCTGCTCCCACTATACGATGCTCCGAGCACTTTCACTCACCATCACCATCGCGGTTGATCCGTGTAGGTTATGGGGCCTCATACGTCACGTGGGCGCAAGCGGGGTGCAAGGAGAAGTCCGTGCGCCCGGTGCACGTCCGGAGTCGTTCGAAAAACGGACGAGGCGGCTGCCACAAGGGCGCCGAAAACAAGCCCCCAAGGGGCGGGGGATGCACGTTGAGCCGCCGAGGCCATTGCACAACCCTCCCGACACCACATCGAGGTTCCGCCTACCGTCCCGAGAGAGCCAGCCTCCGCGGCTGCGCTCAACAAGCAAGTCCCCGGGATTTTGTCAAACACCGTTGTGCTTAGTTATTAGATTTAGATGTTAATGAAACCTCAAAAATAGAATTCGAACACACACAAACCTTGCGTCGAGCCAGGCCGGCACGCGTCTTGGTTCCACTAGGAATACCGGAGGCGGACGGCGAAACGACCGACGAGGCCGCTATAGTGGCTTTTGCTTACTGGAAGGACCGCCGGACGGGCGTCGTGGAGCTGTTGCGCGGATCCCCGGACCCCGGACTGCGATAACACAGCGGAGCGTTTCAGCGCGGAGCGCGTCGTTTACCAGCCATCCAAGATCGTCGCAGCGAGACCAACAGTCGAACCGCCCAGGCGCCTACTTACCCAGGTCCTGCCTATCACATCATGCAGACCGGTCCCACTTATTGGAAGCAAAAACGTGGCGATCTTGCCGCCGACGAAGGGCCGTGTAGCGGGCATCCACTTCGTCGTGCAGTACTTTGTGTTTCGTGTAGTCCTTCGTGATTCGTGCTTCATACGACGGCAGCAGCACGCCACATGGCGACTTCTTCGCGGGCCGCCTGACGAGAACGCGCATCTACGACACCGTGATAGCGGAACCTATTAGCGGCCGCTGCGACGACCCTTGCGCCTACTGCGCCGATCTTCGTGGCCAACCCCATGCAAGGCCCGACAAGGCCGGCCAGTGCGGCGGCCGGGCGTGCGAGAATACCAACTTCCGCGCCGCGTCTGGCGACTGCTACTGCTGTTGCATCATCGGTGAGCGCAGTGGCGACCGCAAGGAGGGTGAGTGCACCAACTGGACCAACATCCCGCCTACGAGCAGCCCGGATACGAGCAGCCCAGCTGCGAGCAGCCTGTGTATGAGCTGCCTGGGATCTCCCCGACTGCGTTGGCTATCTGCCCTTTGGCCTGAAGGCGTGCGTGCGCGATGGGGCTAGCGTCGGCGACGCCGCGCTACTACTGGGTGCCAACATCTCAGCTACGAGCAGCCCGCCCCGTGCTCCCCCGACTGCGTTGGCTACCAGCAGCTCGTGCTCAGCAGCCCCGCCGCTCGCGGAGAGGCTGCCAGAGAGCATTTTACGCAACGCACTGCCTGGCATCGCCTAGGGCAGGACGATGACGCCCTCGCGGCCTGATCACACCAGCCAGCTCCGGCGGATAAGACGACACAGCGGGGCGACACTGCGGCATTGAGTGCAGTGCACGCGGGAGTGCGTCGCCTGGAAGCTATCAAGGATGTACTGTATAGGGTAGACGACGCTATTGATTACTGCTACTATTCGGTACTGTATTAGCGACAGATTCCGACCATTGTTCCAATTGCACAGCGCGGTCAGACGGAGATGACCCCGTGTAATATTGAGCGGGGCTGTTACCCTAGCACCGGCCGATACTCTAGCACCGGCCGGACACATGTCCCGCGCGCCTTTACGCGCGCGTGCCTGTCCCCGACCCGCCGGGCGCTCTGCATTCACTCTCTTCCTGCCCACAGCCCCCGCAGCTTGAGCCCGGCTTGCGGCTCCCAATGTAAGATGCTCTGAGCGCTTCCACTCACCATCACCATCGCGGTTGATCCGTTTAGCGGTAGCTGCTGCACCTTACGGCCGTCACGCCTATGCTCCGGCCGGACCGGGTCATACCGAAACGCGGGGCAAGCCGGGTGCATCGATACAGTCGCCGCCGCGCTATTTCCCCCGCTGCCCTCTCCGCCGCTCTCGTCTCCCCGCATTAGCGAGCCCCGCACCCTGCGGCGGGGATGGGCGTTCGGTGTCGTCTGATGGTGCCCTAGCAGCAAGCATGGCAGCGCAGGAGATGAATGCCGAACTTCACGTGGGCGCTGTCATAACTATGATGTTCGGGACGCGGGGGAGTTTTGGCCAGGTCCCCCCCCCCCCCCCCCCCGGTGCCCTCCCTGACGTCCCGGTACACTGCCATAGGCCCACCGCCGCCCGCGCGCCCGCTGGGTTCGAAGAATGGCCGGCGCCAAAGTAGGCGGAGGGCCGTCGTAGCCGACCGTTCCATGACGCAACATCATCCCGGTAAACAACCCAGCCTTCGCTAGGCAGCGTAGTTTGCGTGCCTTGCTCACCAGGAAAGTGCCAACGTTGGTGCGGGGCAGATTCCAGCAAGTGCCTATCTATATAGGCTGCATCCCGTCGGGTCGCATAGGAGGCTTTTATCGCCCCTCGTCCTCATGTCTGCTTCGAGGGAAAGGCGAGCGTGGACAGTTGCCACAACCTCCTTCCTCGACGCACTGCTCATCAAGCTCATGCATGCTCTTGTTGATAACCACTTTCTGAGTACCTAGTTTGGGGGCGGAGGGGGGGGGGGAAGAGGGGGGCATAATGCAATCAAACCTTCTAGGCAGGTGAATCATTTATTAACATAGGGAGACCGCAACGGCTAATGGAGCTCACCGGCAATGTGGGTTTAAATGAAGCATCCCATGGCAATAAAGGCGGGAGTGTGGCACCGTCGGCCATCGTCTCCTAGGTTAGCCGCGCACCCATAGCAGCCACGGCAGCCAAGTTGACCTTTGGCAGCTCGCATGCATCACCACTGGGGGTTGTCAAAGCCAACGCTCTGTGCTCCGCCTCGTCTGCCGGTATGTGTTGCACGGCGCAGCTCGGATGGTACGTTGTCGTCAGATAGCGGGGTTTATAGCATTTCGCATTTATTAGCACTACGTAACGTCATAACCGCACTGTAGACATGTAATCCGGCGGTCAAAGGCCCCAACCTTTACAATGTACGACCGCAGTGAGACCGGGAAAGTGCTTGCGGCGGAAGAGGGGGTGGGCGCATGTGACGGCACGAGTAGAAAGACAATAGTAGCAGTAAAAAGACAGCGCGCACCCCCGCAGTATATCGGGTACCCCGTATGTATCGGGCCGGTAGTCGTAGTTAACAAGGTATAATGTATTAGCGAGTGTGCCGTGTGGCCGAGGAAAGCCCACCTTGCTGCAGCCACAGCACCATCCTCACCACTCTTGGTCTCAACCGCCTTTGTATCAAGGTTGTAGGCCAAAGCATGCTCAAAGTCGATGAGCGCATCTGTTGCTTTCTGCACCCGTTCCGCCTCATCTAGGCATGTCGACCAAATACAAAGAGAAATGTAAGTCAACACCGGGACGTTGGAGTTCCCGCTGACCGGCAGCCAGTCAACAACAAGGAAAAGCTAGCAAAGGGTTGACCGACCTGTAGAGAATGCTTTCAAGTGGCCAGCAAGGGAGGGCAAGTGGCAGGTGAGGTTTGAAAAGCCCCTGCTCCCAAGCTGTTGGCATATGTTCTTGCAGACGGTCAACGCTATGCATGGGCCAACTTGTGGGACCTTCGTGTCGTAGTCGCAGCCCACCGCCAAGGTGTACGCAACGAGGAAGTTAGTACAGCACCGTGCCCAAAAAGTCAAGAAGTCGGACTTCCAGTCATCCTTGCTTTGTTAGGCCACAACCTATAGTCCTCTGTAGGTCGTGGGCGTCCACCCCGATCCGCTTGCCGTCGGCCATAGCGTAGAAATTGGTGGCTCGAATCGCGAGGCCGAGATGCTTGAGTAGCTTCGGCACCCCCATGGCAGCCCACAGCTCCGTGGCACGCGTGTAGACCGCACCCCAACTGCGAGTTGTCGAGCAGGCAGAGTGTGACATGAAAGCCGCGGGATCGCGGCGTCGTCGGAGCGGGCGGCTACTGTTATAGGGAGCGGGGTTTGGTGTGGCGATATGCAGCTATGGTGGCGCCTCTTCGCGCTGCCGCGCTATGGACGAAGGGCCCCCAGGAGCTGCCGGGAGTCTTTAGCGCAATAATCGAGCTGCCCCCGGTGACGGTGCCAAAGGGTAGTACTTAACGTTATTGTGGAAGAACTCTATATCAGTGTTTTTAAACATTTTTATGATAAAACTGCTCTGACGATGCGAGGCCTCTGCGACGCTAAAGCCTTTTCTTGTGCCCGACCGCAGTCGTAGTCGTAAATATGTATGTGGGTACGGGAAATGTGTACGGATCGCAAATTTCGGGTGATGTTTACAACTGCGGACGGCTGCGACGGATGCAGTTTGGAACCCGGGAGCAACCGTTAATATATTGCAGATGTGTATCTGCACATGCGGCGGCGCGGCTCTCCGCAACGCAAGTGCGTCTTGTCCAAAGCTGATCGATGGCTGCACATCTCATCAATCTCCGCCGCGGCAACGACGAATCACGTCCCCACCGATCCCCGTCTACCACTAACCGGGAAGTTGTCCAGCCGGCCAGCCTGTCCGGCCTCGAGGTGGGATTTCTGTCTTAGGGCGAGTCGGCTGCCATGGCGACGGGCAATGTGTGTGGGCGTTGCGCCCGTGTGAAGAGGATCGTGGGAGGATGCGTTAGTAATGGCAGGAGCGGGAGTCGGAAATATGACTGTATGTGTCACCGACGAAGGCACAAGGTCTTCAATCAAGCTCAAAAGTTCAAACTCTTTGACCCGGCATGATGTTATCAGCGCGCCTTAATGCGCGCGCGCTCGCCGGGGTGCCCGCCGGGCGGGGGGGGGGGAGGGGGGGGGATGCCGCGGGCGTCGTCCGCCTAGTGGAGATTTGCGGTTGTCTTGTACATTGTGCAGGACATATATGTAAAGCGCTAAGTACTATTTCGATTTACGTCTGGCGGACCTACCGCGATTTTCGTCAGCCGCAAATATGGCCATATTTGCGGCCGCAAATCTTCACCCGCCAATACCGGCGATTCAATACGATTACGGATCGGTTTGATTTTACTGTACGGTGTTCCTGGGGCGGCTTCGGCCGATGTCCCGGGCGGGCGAACTTTACTTTACTTTTTACGGTGTTTAGCGACTGCCGCTCGTAGTAGGTCGCAACGAATCACAAATTTCATACCGGTACCCGTACGACTTTTTACGGCTGCGGTCGAACGTAGAGTAGAAGTAGGCCCAATAGTCACGGTACCTGTACCGCTGGTGCCTGTACCGTGTGTCCGTAGTCGTGCCGACGAGAGTCCACGTCATCCCTACGAGCATCAGCATGCACGCTGAGTGAACGTAGCAGCGGTCGTCGGCGTGGTCAGACGCTCTTGCCCCGCCTCCCTGTCCGAGCATGCGCCGCGTGACCTTCTGCTGTGCCAGATCTGCGTCCCTGAACGTCGTCGTCGAGGTCATCTCCTGCTCTCGCGGGTGTCCCGAGCGGGGCTAATGGCGCTGCCGATTGCCGGCCCGCTGTACGCAGTGCTGACGCCGTTTCGCGCCGACCGGGAGATCGACTTCACCGCGCTGCGCGCTCACCTCCGGTTCCTGGAGGCTGCAGGAGTGAAGCACATAATCGTGAATGGGTATAGCCCTGGACAGCTGCCTTAATCTCAGCTGTGGGTATGCGCGACCTTCGGGCATACCCCTGCCACAATATCTGTCCCGGGCGATAGTGCGAAAATGTGCTGACCTGCTTTGAAGCCCCTAAAAGACTGAGACTCTCTCACGCGGAGCAGCACGACAGGCGAGTTTCCCTCCCTCAGCCTGGCGGAGCGGAGGGCCGTGCTGGAGTTCTGCCGCGAGCATTGGCCCGGCACCCTCATCAATCATGTCAGCGCCTGCGCGCTGCCAGGTGCGGCCCAGCCTTACGCTTGCGGGTACTATCATCAGGTAGGTATCTACTCCTGGTATGGAGATACTATGTGGCTGGGCCCGTGGTAAGATATATGAATATATCACAGGTTCCATTTTGACAGGGGCACTTTGTACCCGCATCCAGTCATTCCCGCGCCGTGCGCACAGGACCAGTAGTAGGGTGAAGCGACGACGACCCGCCGAGGCACCGAGTACAAGACCCTATAGCAGGCCTACTGCTTTGTATAGCGACCGTCGTATTTTGAGTGGTAAAGTAAAAGTAATGTTCGCCCCCGGTCATCGGCAGAAGCCGCCTCAGCACTTGACCTCTTGCCCCAATTGCAGTAGGTCGTAGGTCTGGCATAGTCCGGAGACCGTTGCCTCATTCGACCCCCGAAGCGCTAAAGCATCAACCAGGTAAACCCGGGACACGTGACGGGCCCGATCGGTTTGGGTGGTGTTATTATTCCACTGTTTTACAATCCCGTTTGCTATTTTATGATGTAGGCGAGACTTGCCTTGGGCCGCGGGCGGGCGGCGGCGCCAGCAATGCGGCGCCGCGCGCGACGGCTGCGAGTGGCGGTTCTCGATTGGTTCTCGTAACCTGACTCGTACCGGCACCATCTTATATTATCTATTTTATATTATCTATTTGATGACGCCCGTAGTGCTTCATCAGTAATTTCAATGAGTTTTAGTGCGATGCCGGGGCGACGTAAAATGCCAGTAGCCGACAAGGCACACTACCAGAGCAGCCGAATAATTTTATGAGGTATTGAAGCGGCAACGACGCGCTATGAGGGCACGGCGGGCTCGTGATGCATGCGAGCTACCACATTGACCTACACACTGTGTAAGTAGGGCCTACTGATAGCCGACCTAACCCTAGTTACTTACACACTGCGTACGTTTGATGCAACGCGGCGAGCCGTCTTACATGGTAGGGGTTCGCCAACATCTTGGGTACTCGCAATTGTCCCTAGCACGCGCCGTCCTATTCATGCTGCGAAGGGCATGGGCTGCTAGTTCGAGGGTGCATAAGGCTGAATCCGAATATCAAAGGAAACGGCTCAATAATGTGTGGTGCGGAGCCTACTCGCGGATTTGTGTCGATGTCCCTTTGAAGATGGAACCCGTGGTGGAACGAGACAAGCGGTATATTTTCCAGTGCCAATGTTTCATTTTACATGCTGTTCTTGTTGTCCTGTTTTCCTACAACACCTATTATGCGTATATGTTTCGCTCTATGTGTCCTCCTGACACCGTGCTCACCTTTGTTAAATGACTAGGCATGGAGGCGCAGAACTGTCCATGATTCGACAGAGAACATGCCCAATGCCGGCGAACTGAATTATCAAAGCTGGGGAAGCTTTGAAGTTTCAGCCCCCTCATTTTTCACTCAACTACATTCCACATCTTCTCTATGGGCTCGGATCGGGGGAGCATGGCGGTGCGCGCACCACCGTGATATGCGGATACTTTTCTACCTCTGTCTACCTACTCAATTCCGATTTGTGCGGCGGTGCGCCGCCGTCGTACACCGTGAGCGGCGGCCCGCCAAACAACCGTCCCCCCTCTGGGATTTTGAAATCGGAATTGAAATCGAATTACAACGTGCTGACTTGCTTCTCTCAACTGCCCAAGCCCCGTTGCTTCTAGGACCTGTTTTATCCAACCGCTGTGGGGACCCTAGGGACTACGGATGCAGCTTCCAGCCTTCCTCCTTCCGTGCCGCATAGTATGCATGCCCGTGCCCTGCCGGATTTCCGGGGGCGCACTGCCGGATTTTCGACCGGACACTGACGGGAAAAAAATCTGGAGGAATCTCTGCCGGATTCCCGGGAGGGCACTGCCGGGTTTCCGCCGGTCATTTGAACTTTGAGGTTTCTTACAACTTTGTTCCCGCTTAGTCTTTGATGCTTAACAGGCCACCTGTCTTACGGCCTGGCGGCACGAACCCGCATAGGGTCCACTAAGTGAATAGTACCTAGCGTGCAGCCCTCTGAAGGCCAGGTCCCTATTCCTGGAGGTATTGGTGCTGTACTTGCCCTTCCCCACCCGTCCCCCGACCCCGTCCACCGGCCCTCCCGTGGACTTGGCGGAGGTGTTTTCGCGGTTCCGGTCACGAGTGCCAATCTAACCCGGAGTTTCGCGTTTGCCGATGCGTTTGTTATTGTGTCTGCCTGCCGCCGGCTTGTAGGCGGCGCTTCATTTTGTTTACCTGGAGTATCCTGTGCAGCCATTGCCCTCCACGGATAGGCATACACGTGAGGCGGGCAGTGACCTCCGCTGGGGTGTGTTCTTGTGGATTCGAGCGGCCTGGGCGCATGAGCTGCGTCAGGCTCTTGACCGTAAATTCCTGCGGGGTGCCACCGCGGCTCATGACGACTGGGATGATGTTCACCTCGCATCCCGGCCATTGCCCGCGCAGGGCATGCGCGAGCGGTTCATACGATGTGAATCCGCCGTCGTGTACTGCCTCCATATTGTGGTCGGTGGAGAGCCTTGCCTCCGCAATTTGAATACTCTCGGCCCCGGCGAAGTCCGTGTCCTCCATGGATTTTCCCTGACCGGGGTGACCGTGCGTAGTGTGTCTGGCTTGCAGTGCTGGGGTTGTTTAGAACGGGGGAGGACGGAGTCATAGTCATGTCTGGGCCGCAGATATCATGGCCACAATACATGTTGGCAGTGTCGGCGGAAAATTTGTGCCGGAGGCACAGAATCATGGCTCCTTCGTATGTGGTTCGAAGCAGATTCCCAAGAAAGCGAGGGATGGTCCACTCTGAAGTGGACGACTTCATCTCCTCCACAGGGACGGGGCGCTTCACGGGAACTGCCTGGGATGTGGACCGGGACCCGGATGAGGTTGCCGTTGTCCTCCCCTTCCGTGTCACCGACTCAACGTGTGGTGCTGGGGTCCGAGGTGTGTTGGGTCGGGAATTGCGAGGAGCTCCTCAGAAAGAAACGACGTCGCCGGCGCTAGCCGCCATAGCTGCTTTTTATCACTCGACGCGCCCGAGGACTACTTATACGAGGCTCACCTACTACGATGAGGAGCCCATACTTATGCAATAGTATGTCTGACCGCATGATCTGATGGGCGCTGGGCGGATGCCGGCTTGGGTGGACGAGATATACGTCAAATTGCGTCTCCCCACTCTCCTCAATGTGGGAGTGGTCCCGCACTCCCACACCAGGCGACACACCCTCACTGCAGCTCGCCTCCCGCCATGCGTCGAGGCATGCTTTACGGTACACCGACTGGCGGCATGTGGGTGCGGGGGCCTGAGCCAATGCCTCGCCGCGGGCAGATGTCAAGGAGCTGCTGCGCCACACGGAGGAGTGCGTTCATGGCCGACCTCGCGCGGACGCGGTCCTCATCCTGCCGCCCTTTTACTTTGCGGGGGCGCTGGCGACCGGCGTGGAGGCGTTCCTGCGCGACTGCCTGTCCGCCACTCGCCTGCCGGCGTTCCTGTACCACTTTCCAGCGCACGTGCAGCAGAGCGTGACTCCCGACATGTACGCACGCCTGGCCGGCGAGTGCGCCAACCTGGTGGGCATCAAGGACTCTGGCGGCGACCTACAGGCGTCCAAGGCGCTCAAGGCGGCGTGCCCGCACCTCCAGGTGTTTGTCGGCAACGACCGCGCCGCGAGCGAGGTGCTGCGATCCGGGCTGGACGGCTCCGTCACGGGCGCGGGCAACGCGGTGCCGGCCACGTTTGTGCGCATACACGCGGCTTTCCTAGCGGGGGATGCTGAGGGCATGGCCAAGTACCAGGCACTGCTGGACGCGTGGGCGGAATTCCGGGAGGGGATTACGCCGCTGGAGGTGTGCTCCTCATCTGCTGCCCCCCCCCCCCCCCCCCCCCTCCCCACTCCTCTCGAGCGTGCTGATATCCATGCTCCTGCTGCCCCCCTGCGGATCCCCCTCCGCCCTCGTGTTGCAGCCGCCGATTGTCAAGGCCGGCGTGGCGGCGCTTGTGCCAGGCTACCCCAGCAACGTGCGCCCGCCGTTTTCACAGCTGCCGGAGGAGGTCCAGCGCCGCGTAGAGGCCTGGATGGCTGCCAACTACGCTCCTCTGCTCGCGACGCCCGCAGAGTGAGCATGACCTCCGGGGAGGGGGCTGCATCCTGGCGCGCTGCGATGTGGACAAACCGCAGTGTGCATACTCTGGCTGGCACCACCTGCTGTAGCGACTCGGCACCTTACGCTGCACTCTGGATGCTGTCCTGATTGCAACGCTGCCAGAGGCAATCCTCAAACCATCCCGCGTCTGAGAAGAGCACCCTGTATTATGGCTTCACTGTGCACGGACCTGCCGGTGGGGACAAGCGCACAATCCGGATGTTTCAGTGTCAGCGAGACGAGCGATTTGAGGACGAGTCTTTGGTATTATGGCGGGGTACAAGTTAAGTTCGCCCCGGGACATTGGCCGAAGCCGCCCCAGCACTTGACCTCTTGCCCCAATTGCCGTAGGTCGTAGGTCTGGCACAGCCCGTAGACCATTGCCTCATTGGAACTCCGAAGGGCTAGTGCATCAAGTGGGTAAACACAGGACACGCCAGGACGATATTGCCGAAAATACATCGGTCAGGAGTCGATAACAGGACCTCTCGCGTACGAGACGACCGCTCAACCGAGCAAACACGGAATGTACCTATGGAATGTAATATGGCGGGGCAGCCCCTGTCTTTCATTGTTTATGGGTCTTTGTGATATGTCCCTAGCGCGCACACACCCCCACCCCCACACATGGCATGTGTTTTAGGGTTTTTAGGGTTTAGGGTGACCCTTTTTAGGGTTTAGGTGACGCGGTTATTAGGGTTCAGGGTGACGCGATTATAAGAACCCGCCTGCGAAAAAGCACTTGTTCAAACTGCCCGGGGTCCATTACAGACAAGAGTACAGCGAAGGGCTCCAAGAGGCAGCATGGGGCTGTGAGGTATGAGGCTCATCTATTCTATGAGGCCGTCGTAGAAATGGGTCAGCCCGCCATATATCATTAAGGGATGGTCTTATATCTGTCCAGTGGATACACGATCATTTGTATCCACTACCCAAACCCAAACAACAAACCTGAACCCATAAGTCCCAACCTACAACCCTAAAACCCAAGCACTAATCCTACTACCCTAGCCCTAAAGTCCCAACCTGAAATTCAACCCTAAAAGATTAAAACCCTTCAACGCCCTGGGTCACAGTCCAGCCCAGGGCTCCCCCCACCCAACCCTGAACCCTCATCTCTCAGATTGTTGCGTCCTGTACACTCGCCACGAGCGCGCAGCCACGGACAGGAAGACATTCAACTTCATTATCATAGTAAAGATCCACATTCGACCCTGCGGGACTTGGGTGAATCATGTAGAAGCTACATCCGCAAAGTACACATAACATCTTCCATTATGAAGGGCCCCACGTTGGAAACTGCAAGCGGAGAATGGGGGTGGCAACCCGGATTACTCTTACAAAACACATCCCGCTGCATTACAATAGTCTTGCGGCCCCGAATGGGGCGCTCGCAGTTTTTCATTCTTTGAAATACAGCCGGGCGGGGCGGGCAGCGCCGCCGGGCGTAGTCTACGTGATCCGAATCAAAT
The DNA here is from genome assembly GCA_006384855.1 of Tetraselmis striata. Lineage (NCBI taxonomy): Eukaryota > Viridiplantae > Chlorophyta > Chlorodendrophyceae > Chlorodendrales > Chlorodendraceae > Tetraselmis > Tetraselmis striata. The sequence goes on along the minus strand of VCJN01000265.1, from coordinate 19,432 downwards.
CGGCTGTGCCTATCCGCCGCCTTGGGACGAGCAGCACTTGGCTCAGGCCACCACCACGTCCTGGATGGTGCCGCCCATCTGGGACTTGCGCGGGGCGCGGTCCAGAAACTGGGGCTGCTTCGAGGGGCGCTGCTTCTCGCCGATCGCCACCCAGTCGGCGCCGGGCGCGCTGGAGGCCTTGCACTGCCCGGCCGCGGTGTCGCACACGGGGTGGTCCTCCGGGCAGCAGCTCTTGTGGTCGTCGCAGCAGGTGGCCTCCGGGAAGGGGCAGCACGCGTACATGAGGCAGTAGCCGCTGATCTCAAACTCGCAGCAGCACGTCTGGTCCTGCTCGCACTGGAACATGCCCTGGTCGTCGCAGTTCTTGGGGCCCGGGGGCTCCGGGGTGGGCGAGGGCGGGGGGCCTGGCGGCGCCGGGGGCGGGTTGGGCTTGGTCTTGATGGGGAAGCTGGCCATGGTGCAGATGCCGCACTGGCCCGCGCCGCCGTTCTTGCCAAACGCCAGGCGGATGTAGCCCTTCTCGCCCCACCAGTCGCCCCACGAGTTCTTCACGATCCAGTAGCCCTCGCCGCTGTCGTAGCCGACGGCCAGCACGCCGTGGTCCAGCTGCGTGCCGCACTCGGCATCCAGGACGCCGCCGCCGTACAGCTGGAACGCGCGCTGGTCGGCCTGGATGGCCACGCTCACCGGCTGCTTGGTCACCGCCTTCATTAGGGCGGCCTCACTGTTCTGAGGCACATCCTGCACAGCGGGGACAACCAGGTGAGCAGCCTGCCGGAGCCTGGCACAAGGCGCCATCGCAGTCTACCATGCATGGGATGTGAGAGAGAGCCCAGGGAGGAAGCTCTGAAAGAAGGCATTACAGAGGGCAGGGAGGGGTACCTCGAAGCTGTCGATGCTCACGATGTGGCGGTTCTTCTTGGGGCCGTTGCACGAGCCGGCAGTGGCATGGTAGGGATAGTCCTTCTCGGTGTCGATGCCGCCGTTGCGGATGATGTACTGGAAGGCGTTGTCCATGAGGCCGCCCTGGCAGCCGTTGTCGCTGGGGTCGCAGTCCACCAGCTCCTGCTCGCTCAGCGACACCATCTTGCCGGTGAAGATCTGGTTGATGCCCTCGATGGAGCCGGTGGTGGAGAACGCCCAGCACGAGCCGCACTGCGCCTGGTTCTTCACCTCGCTGACGGCGCCCGACTTGCGCCAGTCCACCGTGGCCTCCGCCTCCACATCGGCGTGCACAAAGGGTGCCTCGGCGCGGCTGGCGCGCGCCGCCAGCGCCTCCTCCGTGACAGAGAGGCCGAGGTAGAACCCGCGGTACTCCTCCACGGTCAGGTCGGCGAACGAGTTCAGGTGCAGCCAGTGGCTGGCATGCACGGCGTTGTACTCCAGGACGTACGCCAGGTTGTCCTGGAAGATCTCAAAGCGGCGGGCGAACTCGGCAGCATCCTGAATGTACTCCTTGGCATGGTGGGTCACCCAGCTGGTTGGCGGCAAAACAGGATCGAGTGGGGTGAGCTGCCTTGTGCGAGCAGGAAAGCAAATATTGGCGATGGGAGCATTGGTTGCGAGCACCATTTCCTCTCATCCGCCACCTTACCGCTTTGTGTTCAACACGGCTATTGATTAACTGAGGGGGGCAGGTTCTGATTAGGTCGAGGCTTTATTAGGGTACAGGACACAACAATGGTGGATGGCTTCACACCGCCCAGTCACGCCAGGCCACAAACTCTGACAGAGTTGCTGAGCACGGTGAGGCGCCAGATGCAGGCACAATGCTCAAGCCATACCCCCGAACGACAGTCGACGCTGATGACGTGTTCGCTCGGCCGGGGAGGCAGCTCGGTCGGGGAGAGGCGGCACGTGCGGGTCGCTGCAGGCGCCCGACGGAGGTTGCAAAGCCGCGCGGGTAAGGGTTCGGGCGGGCGGGCGGGCGAATTGGGGAGAAGGAATCCAGGGCCAACGAAAACCTTGGCTGCCGCTAGCGAGGAGACCTCAACGGCGAGATATACATGTATGGGACGGGCGTCGGTACCGGTATAGGTTGCGGTGCTGAGCGAGCCGGAAGCTGTCGGCCCCCCACACATTGATGACGTGGGCGGGCTCCGGTGGCACGACTACACGTACATGCATGCATCCAGGGGAGAGAACAGTCGGTATTCGTGACCGAGTCTAAAGTTTCGAGACGTGTGCACTGCCGGCGGGGTCGGGATCTGGCCGCGGCGACGAGCAGTAACGTCTGTTCCGGGCCCGTAGATTGGTGATGACGTGCGCGAATTGTGTAGGTATGTTGCGCGGGGGAACGCTGGCTGTCGTAGGAAAGCGAGGGGACGGCGTGGTTCTACTCCGACGATAACCAAGTGACTGCAAGGAAGACAACAGGTGAGGTAGTGGGTAGTGGGACGGTCGATTAGGTGGGAAAAAGAGCGTGGGTGGTGCGTAGTGGAGGGGGGACACTCACGTGGTGAAGGCCTCCAGTGGGGCCAGGCGGGCGCTCTCGAGGCTGACGAGGCTGTGGTAGCGGCCGTCGTCCGCGCCCTGTTCGGCCGACCCCAGGGGGGCGCCGGCCATGAGGAGCGCCGCTAGAACCGCGAGCGTGGCATAGCGTGATGGTGCCATGCCGAAGTTAATTGGGATGATGGAGCTCGGGTTCGTTAGCAGGGACAGCCCGGGGCAGGCTGGGCTGCGGGTTCTGATCACTCCAGTGTCTGGCCAGCGGTCTTGGTGGTGATGGTGGCATGGGGCGTTGCCGCTGGGGCGCGCGCCGAGATTCCGGCCTCGGGTACACACGAATTCCGCGCGCTTTCATTTACCTTTTTCCGCCTTTATTCTGGCTCTTTTGCTGGGGCTTTTCGGCGCACCTTGACGGCTAATACGCAACACGTATGTACTGCTGTATGGCCAGGTAGGCGGTGGAGTGTTTCGCGTATCACAACTTTTTCCTTTTTTTTTTTTTTTTTTTCGCCCCCGGGACAGGACTGGCACCAGTGAAACCCTTGCAGCGTCTCTACGACGGCCGTTTGGGCAGCAATCCAGTTTTCCTTACCCACCATAGTGCTTTCAGTGCATTCTCTGGCTGCCATCCCTCACCTGTATATTTTTTAAACAAATAACGAAACCCATGGCATGCCGACACAGCGCGCGCGAATAACTTGATGATGCATGCTGGATTGCTGGCGTACATACCGCACTCGTACGAGGATTAGCCGCGAATGTACGGAATGAATCCCAACGACCCCGCGTGAACTCGGATGAATCAGCAAGCACAACGAAGCCGCGTAAATGTACCGGTACCAGTACCCGGGTACTGCTGTTGTTGAGCGCGCGCAAGGAACACCGACCCCTCTGTGCTCGTGTCAGCACCGACCGCGCGGGGCCTTCGCGGGGCTTCGGGCCTGCTCATCTGCTTTTGGTTCGTCGTCGCGCGGCGTGTCTGGCGCGGTGACTCCCGAACGACGCGCTCCTCCCTGATGCGAACGTCACAACACGTAGTAGAGGAGCTTACACGTTCATGCTCAAGCAACTCCTGCTCACCCTGCTACTCGAAATTGTGTCTTCCCCGTCAACTATTGGCAACTCCTATCGGGTCGGAACACCACAGCACCCGTGGTTTCCTTGTCGGGAACTCGGCAGCATGGCCTCCCGCACCAGACTGTTCAAGGTGCGGCCAACCGGGAGGCCAAGGGCGCTGTGTGCTCTTCATCCCATGCTTAGCTCGCCGACGCGCCCTCCACTGACGCGCGTGGTATGCGTGCCTGCTCCCCCCTCTGCTCGGGATCAGGAGCTCAAGGAGCTGCAGCGCGAGACTACGCTCGCGAAGCAGATTCAGCTGACGCCGGACGAGTCCAATATTTATGTGTGGACAGCGCTAGTGCAGGTGCGGATGTGCGGACTGTCGACCCCCCCGCCCCACCCCACTCGCCCTCCTTTCCGCTCCCCCCTCACCAAGTTTCAAGTCTCACCAAGGTTCATGCCATGTTTTCGATAAGTCAAGCGAGCAGCTCAACCTCGGATGAGGGCTGCGCTCTGTGAACCCGGGTTGAAGTAAGCCAGGAATCCCACTCGTGTAAATACCTGAGCATCCCCCTGGAGCCCCTCCCCCCCTCCTGCCCGTGGGGGTTGAGTCTCATCCCAAAGCTGAACTGCGAGTCCGGCTGCGCGCCGCGCAGGGTCCCCAGGACACCCCCTACGAAGGCGGAACCTTCGAGCTGGTGCTCAACGTGCCGGAGCAGTACCCGCTGGTGCCGCCCAAGACGCGGTACCGCACCAAGATTTTCCACCCCAACGTGCACTTCAAGGTGCGAACGCCCGCCCGCCCTGCGTGCACGGGGCACCTCTGGCAGTGGCGCTGGAAAGGACGGCATTATACTTGCTGTTCAACGCCCTGCCCTCACGCGCACCACTCAGCTGCGGACTTCAACTTCACTTGTCCTCTCCTTTGGAATCTCACTCACCTGAGGTGCCCATGCTCTCCGCCCCCCCCCCCCCCCCCTGCGCGCCTGCAATGCGACGCCCAGACGGGCGAAATCTGCCTGGACATCCTGAAGAACGCCTGGAGCCCCGCGTGGACGCTGCAGTCCGTCTGCCAGGCAGTTATGGCGCTCATGTCTGAGCCAGCGGCGGATAGCCCGCTGAACTGCGACGCCGGTGAGCCCCCCTGCTCCTGTCAACACAGCGCTCCCTGCCCCCTGCTTCTTCTCTTGTCCTTCCTCTGACCTGCGGCCGCGCAGGGGAAAGACCCCGCTGACGGCCCTGACGCGCCGTGCCCCCAGGGAACCTGCTGCGCAACGGCGACGCGCGGGGCTTCAACTCCATGGCGCGCATGTACACCATCGAGTGCGCCGGCGGGGCCACGTAGCCAGCTCCCCGGCCAGCTCCCGACACGCTGCCAGCGGTGCCAATAAATGTAACACAGGCAAGCCGCACACACCTCTCCCACACTCTCGGCACGTGCTCGCCCCGGATCGCCGCCCAGTTTTCCACAAACTCAGTTTAGTTTTGGCACGCGCCACCAGAGGCATAGCATTACACGGTGTTATATTTATATTTTATTATTATGCTCACTTTCGGAGCCCTTCCCGCGCGGCATTAGCCGCGGTAGGTGGCGTACTCCTTCTCCGCGTTGTACGGTGTCCAGATGATCTTGGAGGGGTCCACCACCACCCCCGCCGAGCCCGCCTCCTTCAGGTGCCTGGACAGGCGGGGGGCGGGGAGCGCGGGGTCAGCTGGGTCCCACGCAGACGCAACCAAGGGAACGCGGGTTTTGGATTTTGGCATTTCATCGGAATTCAGTGCAGAAATTCAATGCCGGAAATTCCGCAGTGAAATTCATCTGAATTCCACTTAGAATTCCAGTTGAGTTCAGCTTGAAGATCCAGACAGAATGAAACATGGACCGAACTTATCTCCGTTCTATTCAAAAAAAACAAATTCTGGATTTCTGCAAGGAAATTCATTGCAATAATACGCCAAATCGCATCTGTGTACGAAGACCCATGTGAAAGTAGCCCCAGACGGAATTCATCGGAGTCATCCGCGGAGGTGGGCGTGAAATCTGATCGGAACTCCAGGATCATGAAGCAATTACCGGAGCGCAGGCGAGCGGTGACGCCCTCCCCGAATGTTGGGCAAACGCGCAGGGTGCCGTCGGCCGCGGCGGGGGGACTCACTTGTCGAGCACCTTGGGCGCGGCGAAGATGACGTGCTGCCCCTTCTGGTACTGGATCAGCTGCAGGTGGTTGAGCGTGGAGATGATGTCGTCCGTCTTGATGGCGGTGAGGTCGCTGAGCTGCTTGATGGAGATCTTGGACTCGCGCTCCCTGATGACCTGCAGCAGCTCCCGCGTCCAGTAGCCGCGGTAGCTGACCAGCCCCAAATCCGACAGCGGCCGCTCGGGCGTGCCCACCTGCGGCACCGCCCAGCTCCGCCGTCAGACCCGGCCCACCCACTGGGGCACTAGTCAAAACAAGTGTCTTTTGGAGATAAGTCTGGTGAATTGTGGCCGTTCCTGTGGGGTGGAAGCTACCGAACCAAACTGATATCCGAGAGGCCCGTGGTTTGAATCCCGGCCCCTTCACTGCGGGCAAATACAGCTATATATGCCGCGACGGCGCGCGGTTGTTAATAATAAGCCCCTCAAGGTTCGCATGGTCGAATAGGCTAGGGTTGACCCAGGATTGGATCGCCAATCCTCTTCAGTCAGCCAATTGGCGGCAGAGGAGGAATCATTGCACGTGGCAAGGCCACGATCTGGGCATGCTGGGCCAATCACTAATACATACCGCAATATGGCATCGCGGATACTACTGCACATATGCGGTATAGACCGTAGAATCACATACGGTCCGCAGGGCCAAAAAACCATGAACTGTTTCTGCGCCTTCGCGTCGGAAAGTTCGTTGGGTATTCGTGCAGTATTCTGACTTATTTTACCGTTACGGTAAGTTCTTCCCTCTTGGGGGGGGGGGGGGGGGGGGGGGGGGACAACAAGGTTATTTAGCCGCAGACCGTTTGTGTTTATACGGCATCCCCGGGCTGAGCCATACTTCACTTGCTGGTCCGTACGCTACGTGCGAGCAATCGTCACGGATATACATGAAAAAATAGCAAGGTAATGCTGCGGGCACGTGAAGCCTCTAGAATGGGCTTTTCAGGATGCTTCAGGTTCCCGCAGCATGGCCGTCCAGTTCTTCACATCTATTCCTGACGATTATGCGCACGTGGCGTACGGACCAGCAGGTGAAGTACGGCTCAGCCCGGGGACGTATACCTATGTGGGTGTTCATTGCGGCCCGCTGCATCAGTCCCTTGCTGGTGTGTGTGTGTGTGTGTGTGTGTGTGTGTGTGTGTGATCGATGTCATCGACACATACGCCCCAACGACATGACTCTTACCAGGTGTATACTACAGCACGTGCTATGTTCCCTCGTATGGCTGCCCGTAGTGAGGCAATGGCAATGTGCACGGTTTTCGATATCCTAAGTTCCAACCTCCGGGTGCCGGCGCGGTAGTAAGAACAATGCAAATAGGAACCTGCCCAGTCTGCGAGAGGTCAAACGCAGGCTAGCTCATAGCGGAACTAGAGCAAAAGTTCTTATAGTAAGGCCGCATCCAGGCCTAATTTGAGGCTAGTGATCATAATTGTTATTACTGTGGGTGCGTCGGCACCGCCATACACTCAGAAGCGCCAAGATGTTGGCCAATGCGGAGTGACGGTGGTGTCATGAAGTGTTGAAACGATCATGTGGTCATGTCGGAGGTGGCCCGCCCAGCGCGCACCTTGTTCTCGATCTTGGACAGCTCGTAGGAGAAGGCGATGAGGAACTTGCCGTACCCGCGCCGCTGGTACGCCGGCAGCGTGAGGATGCACGCCAGGTTGTAGCCCTCCTCGGAGCACTTCTCCTTGGAAAAGTAGCTGCGGCCGCCCAGGAGGCCCGTCCAGTCAGTCAGTCGCAGCGGGACAACGCAGGCGGCCGATGTGCGAGACGTTTCACTACTTCGCCTTCCATTTCAAACAACCAGTGAGGGAATGGCACTTTGAATCCGTTGCGTATGTCCAGGTGTGGGGTGCTAGCGAGTGTTCTGAGTTACCATTATGACATCGTGATGTAATCGTCTGACAGCGGACCAATAAGGACATAGCGCATTCTTTAAGGTTTTTGTTCTTCGAGTTGGGTCGGCACCCGGACAGGTGAGTTGTCGTGAGCCGGCGCGGAATTGATAACGCTTCAAATAGGACCCCTGCTCTGCCCGTCCGAGGTCAAATGCAAACGAGACTATGACGGCACTAGAGCGAATGTTCTCATTATTATTGGTTACATGCAGGACAATTATGAGGCTTGTACTTAGGCTTCGTATAGGCGCATCGGCACCCATAGTCTCATGAGTGTATCGCACACCGTGCAGAAAGGGCATATTGACTGCATGAGCCGATACAAAACGGCTTAGCGACGAATAAGCACGGAACAAAAAAAGATGGCGGAATACTTGCCAAAGCAAAAAAATCGGCCGATTTACAAAATTTTAGAAACGTGAGAGTAGGGATATTCCTGTCAGCGCTTTAACCTCTGAAAACATAGTACCAGGACAGCCATTCTGGCAGGAATCTCATGGCATTGAGAGAGGGGGGGGGGGGGGGCTCACCCCACGATGTGCGCCCCGCGCCTGTCGCACTCGCACATGATGTAGAACAGGAAGAGGTCCACGTCGTAGTAGAGCGTCTTGTGGTCCAGGAAGAGCTTGGCGAGGTAGCACAGGTTCTGGCAGTACATCTTCTCCTTGCGCCCGTCCACCTCAAACATGGAGATGTTGCCGTTGCGGTAGATCTCGTCGCCGGGCGGGTGCAGCACCGTGTTCTTGCGCAGGTGGCGCATCATCACGTCGCGCTCCTTGAAGAAGTTGAGCGTGAACTCGCAAAAGTACAGCTTCTGCTCGGGGACCGGGATCGATGAGCACCCACAACATTCAATTGACGGGATCAAAGGCCGCAGAAACAACAACGGATCGCTCTGCACCAACGGGTCGGGGATTCCGCGCTATAATCGTGGGTCATCCTAATACAGGCGCCGGCGCACCTACACAAACCCCTACTATGAGCGCCAAATTGGGCCTTTTTATGCACCTATAGGGACTTTTCCCAGGTGGGCTCCGCTACAGGCCCGCCTGCACTTGACCTCTGGCCGGCATAGCGGGTTCCTATTCGCCATGTTGTTACTACCAAACATGGCGCCCGTGCATGTCCACACCAAAGCACTTTCCCTCTGTTTGCGAGGGGGTAAAAGACATCATCGTAAAGTGAACCTTAAGTGTGGTCCCGGTAACAAACCATGAACAGTAGCATCTACATGTCAAAAGCGTTCCGGAGCCAAAGCCGCACTGCAGCGGCATGCCGGGCTGCAGGTTTGGGTGACGCTTGGCCGGAAGGCAAGCCGCACCTTGACGTCGTTGTACTCTGCCGGGAAGGGCGAAAAGTACCAGGTGTCCATGTCGTGGCGGCCCAGCTCGATCACGTCGATGTTCTTCACCTTGGTGAACTCCTCGTGCTCGCGCAGCGCGTTGGGGTCAAACTCGGCGTGCTCCTCCTGCGCGTGCGGGACAGGGAGGTACCGGCCTCAGCGCAAGTCTGGCTCTGGCGCTCCCCCTCCCCCCCCCCCCCCCCCACATTGGGGCTTGCGGCCGGAAAGCAACGCCGGACGATGCTGGTCGGGTAGGAGGAGGGGGAGGGTTACGTCGCCGGAGTGCGCCTCGTCGTGCTTCCGCTTGAGGTTCTTGTTCTTCGCGAGGTTGATCTCCGACAACGTGTCGTCCACGGTGGTGAGGTCCATCTGCGGGAGACCCACCCACTCGTCCATGCGCCGGTTGACTGCAGAGGGCGGCGCACATCCGGAGCGCCATCAGACCCCCCCCCCCCCCCCCCACCGGTGCGCAGAAGCGGCATCCGCTGCCAGCGGCAGATCGTTGGGCAACGCACATCCGTTGTAATGCACGTAATACTCGAACTCCTCCGAGCCCGCGACCTTGCGCTTCTCGATGACGCGCACGGTGTGGTACTTGCCATCGCGCCAGAGGCAGTCCACGCGCGTGCCCGTGTCCAGCGGCAGCTTCACCTGGTTCCCCCGCCAGTGCCTGGGTCAGCCCGCCAGAAGGGGGGGGGGGGGGGGGGGGGATCCGCTGCCTGCTTCCCCCAGCACAAGACCCTGCTTGCTCCGGTTTTACCATGCGCTGCCCCCGGCAGGGTGTGCGGGGCGTTACCTGCGTGGGGTCCACCCGCTCCCCATGGAACGTGCCCGCCTCCTCGTTCTGCTCGTCCCCGCCGTCCACCCCAGGCACATTGCCGCCGGTGGCCATCACGCGCTTGCCCTTGCCTGACGTGCCCCTCTGCGGTAGCACGGGCCGGTGGCGGGGGGGGGGGGGGGGGGGGGGTGGGGGGGGGGGGGGGGGGGCGTCAGGCAGAGCCTGCTGCCTCTGATGGGAGGAAAACAACCAAACAATTTAGGTGCATATGCTGCCACGTGCCCTCCCCGGGAAGACAGCGCAGCCCAGGCTGCAAAGTGAAGGGCACAGCCGCAAGGCCCCGGCCAGCACTACCGCACCTGCGTCTCCTTTGTCTCCGCCTCAGCGGGTGGCGCCTCCGCCTCTGCGCCCTTCTTGTCGTCCGCCATCGCGGCGGCTCGTCGCGGCTGTCTGGCAGGCCGGGCTATGGCGGGACGGGCGGCGGGCTGGCGCGCTGGGCTGGCGAGCGAAGCAGCAGCTGTCTTCTTCTTGGCGCCCCGAACGTGCGTGTCCTGTCCTGTTTTTACGTTGCTGCAAGTGCCGTGACGTGCTGCGACTGCGAGGACGGAGCCAGAGGCTGCTCGGTAGTGGCTGCAGTGCGCATCCACTACGGCACGGCGTGTCGCCGCGGCCGGCGGACATCGACACGCGCGGTTGGCGACTCCGTATCATATATCACGACAACCGCGATCGAAGATGTTACCCGAATATGGCCTGGAGCGACGGCAACCATTATTGGATACATTTCAAATTAAACTAAGCAGCAGCACATAATCACGGATATTTTCGGTTAATTAAGTTTATTTAATTCAGACGAGTACAACAGTACGGTTTTAATGATTCTTCATCCGCCTTTTCGTGGGTAGTCGCTTCCAGCACATCGACTGTCTGCGCTGGTGCGCTGCAAATTCCATTTCCAGCAGATGCGCAAACACACGAGGAACAGCTCTTCATCCTTAGGTTCAGTTGATGACCTGGCTGCTGGACTTCACCCATATTAACCATGATGCCGGTGGGGCGTGGGGGCGCCATGTTCCCGCCATTTCTGATGCATGATGACGGCAGAAAGTTGGCAGGGCATCGATTGTGCCCCTTCATTGATTTATCTATATTAACCATCACAATCAACGCGCCTGCTCAGCGTGACCATCAACGAAATAAGACTGCAAGCGTTATGCAAGTAGAGCTGAGGAATGATGCTGACGCCGCGTGCTTTGCAGATGATCATGTGATCACATGCGATCATTCCACAAGCACCTGTAAAACCTACTACTTTCATTGCTGGACAGCATCTACTAAAATAAGACTGCATGACATGTGACATGCGGACTGTCTTCGGTCCACTCTATTGTTGACGAACACTGGAAGCAGGTGATCAACTGGTCCACTGAAGTGTAAGTGACCCCATCTGGCTTATAGGCAAATCAGCCTGATGATAATATATTCGTAATAGTGCAGTATAAATTACGGCTACTGCGCAGAAATGATTGAATGTACTGGTACTATCAAGTGATATATACTGGACCTGCAGAGCAAGACAGGTGTGAGGCATGTGAAGACATGCCTCATATAACACTTCATCACACACCCAGATTTCTGACAGGTGTCCGACTGAACCTGAATAGCCTTTTAGATATTGGAACCAGATCAAGAAGCATGAGAAATGGACAGATGAGCAGATGGAGCATGCCCCTAGCAAGGGCATTCTGCAGATGAGAATATAATGGGACATTTCTCATCATTTGTAATTACAATATTCTTATCCCACAGACTCTGTCCCAACAGCAAGCTAGGAATTCTCCGAACATCTAGAGGTTATGGCTAGCTACACGACTCAAAGCTTCCACTGCTTCTAGCCTGCTGTTCAGTTCTTCGTGCCTGTGTGCCTGTGTGCCTGTGTGCCTGGAGCTGTGTGCTCGCCTACTTCGTGCCAGCTTTGTGCTTACTTTGTGCCAGCAGCTTCGCTGCTGAGGAGGGGAAACTGTGTGCCTCTCTCAAACGACTTGTCGAACCCCAAGCCAGCTCTCTCTTGGCAACCCAGCTCCGAGCTCTTCTGCCCCCTTCTCAGCCCCACTCAGCTCCACTCTATGATTGTGGCTGTGACAACCGATCGTCTCAACTTTGGCAAAGCCCCCCCTGTCAGTCTCTCCGACTGTGTACCTGACTCCCTTGCATCATGTCTCTCCCTGCTAAACTCAAGCTCAAGGAGGCCAAGTACCTGGAATTTCAGGAGGTCAATGATGCTCGCCTCCTCGTGATCTGGTGCATCTCTGTGAAGCGCCACATCCGCGGTGTTCCTGGGTACCGCAACATCTTCAGCGTCAATGACACCACTGTTGATGACGCGCATCACAATGAAGCTGTCAGCTTTATGGCTTCCCTACTGCTAGATAATCAAGCCAAGGGCATCGGGCTCAAGGCCGCTGATCGCGCCAATGAGACAGCAGGCGGACGCGCGGCGCTCAAGGCCTTGCAGGAACTCCGCGCTTCATACCTTCCAGATGAACGTACCCTTCTCGCTCAACTGAAAGCGTCACTGAATCATGGTCAGAGTACTCATGAAAATCTCCTTGACTTCATGACCCGGCTGGAGGACCTACAGATTGCCATCAAAGACTGTGGTGCGACTGTCTCGGATGATGACATGCTCGTATCCCTGCTCAATGGCATGCGCACTGAGGAGGCCACTATCCGAGCAGTGGTGAAGGGGGACCCCACTGTCACCACCTTCGAGCTGGCCAAGGCAAAGATCAGGACTGTCCAAGACCACAGCATCAGTATGGAGCAACCTGGCGCTGCCTTTGCTGCCTTTGCGCCAACTGGGGCGACTTCCTACGCTGCCCTCCAAGCCCGCGTAACTGAGCTGGAAGCTGAGAAGAAGAAGGCCGAGGCTGCAACCCGCAAGTCCGAGGTAGACGAACTGAAGGCTATGGTGGCTGCAATGCAGTCCCAGCACAACGCTGGAGGCGGCGGCAGTGCACTGCGCTTCAATTCGCAGAACCGCCGCTGCTACAACTGCAATGCCATCGGACATTTGGCCCGTAACTGCCCCAAGCCCGACAAGAGGAAGACAGCAGGAGAAGGCCGCCCAAGGCTTGCACCTGGTTCAGAGGAGCCGCCCGCCAAGGAGTTTGGAGCACTGTCGTTCCACACGGCGCTACTTGCCAACGCCACACCTGAGCTCCCACCCATGCCGACTGACGCTTGGTCCGTGATGCCTACTAGCCGTCGCACCATGATCAGGGCAGCGCCGCCACCCCCGCTCAGCTCTCACAACCCGTTCGGTTCCCTCACCTTCTCCGATGACACCGCTGGCCCAGACGATGAGCCTACCCTCCTGGAGGAGCGCGAAATGCGAGACGCCATCGCCGTTGTGTCAGTTGAAGAGCAAGCTATTGCTGCCGCCGTTGCGGCAGTCGCTGAGGAGGAAGCTGCGGAGCGTGCCGCCATTGCTGACGTTGCAGCCTTCATCGCAGCCGACCCTGCGGCCATGACTGTGGCCCGCACAAGCAAGGCGACCATCCTGCCCAACGACGTTGCCATGCGCAGAGCTATCATCACAAATGATCCCACCCCATGGCCTGCTGACTGGCTGCACTCGGCCGCCCACCGCTTGGGTAAGGCACCAGTCCCGATGCCAACTGTGACGCACGTCGTACCGGCTTCTCGCTTCAACGCGTCGACCAGCAGTGGCATGTCTTCTGACTGCAGCCGCCTGAGCGATCATGATCTCGGGTACGACAGCGCCGATGATGACGAAGCTATGCTGGTGGATTTCCAGCGTCACTGGGCGCCGGCTGCACTTGCAGCACGTGGCTTCGCTCCTGCTGATGATCTGACATTGTCACCCGTATCTGACGACACTGGCTGCGAGAACAACAGCGTTCCTGGGCTTATTAGCGACAACAGTATCAGTGACAACGACTTCTCCCAGCACGCAAGCACAGCCTCGCTCTGTGGCATACCCACTACTCAGTCGCACACGACTGACAGCGTCTTCCCCGACTCTGACAACATGCCGCACCTGGCCCCGGACAGCATTGATGACGACAAGGCCGTCTCGATCGGTCGCCGCTCCTCCTCGTTGGGCGCACGCAGCAATCCCAGCACCCGTGCATTAAAACTTCACCGCCGCGCCATTCATGCCACTGCCCGCACCTTCACAGCGTGGCCCAATGCCAGCCTCCCTGGGACTTCCCCAACTGCACCTGCTGTCATGCGCAACATTTATCTGGACGATGCCGTGGACTCCTTTCGCCTCGTGCCCCGCGATGCCGTGTCCATTCAAAATCCATCGACGCAGCATGTTGCTGCTCCCGAGGGCGTCTCATCCAGTAACGCCAGGCTCTCCATGACCAAGAGTGCACGTCGTCATCGCAATCGCCGCTCAGCTCGTCGCCTTCGAAAGCGCGACCCCTTTGCCATCGGGGGCACCAAGCACTTTGCAGCCACCACCCCAGTTGTCATCCCCTCGCCCCCTCCCAACGCTATCGACCAACTGGAGACTGCTCTGGCGGCCGCTGAACAGCATTGTTTCCTGGGAGAGGCAGCGCCACTGCCGTCCATCCGCCACGTTCGTGCCGACCCTGCAGCACTGATGCCCCACCATCCACTCCATGTTGTCATCCTCTGCGCAGGAGCCACATTTGGCGTCATTGACGGACTCTGTGCAGCCGGACACTGCATTGCTACCATCACACTCGTGGAGAATGACGCCGCAGTGCGTGCTGCCGGGATCCTGGAGCTCAACAGAGTCCGTGCAAAATGGACTGCGCTCATCTCATATGATGCGATCGCCAATGCCTACGATCGCCTCCCCACTCATGACGTCCAACTCCTCACCACAGACATGTTTGCCGCACTTCCGCGTGTGGACCTTCTCGTGGCGACACCTCCGTGTCAGCCGTTCTCATCAGCTGGGAGGAATCAAGGCCTGCATGACCAGCGAGCCAAGCCCTTCTATGCCGTCTGCCGTCTCGTCAAGCAGCTCAACCGCGCACAGAGCGGTATTACCTACGTCATCGAGAATGTCGCTGGAGCCGGGCGTTTCCCTGCCATTTGCGCGGCCCTAGGGGACCCTGTCCTGGCCCGAGCAGACGAGCTCGGATCATCATCCCGCCGCGACACCCTACTCTGGACCAACGCGCGCGACCCGGACGCCCTGCAGGCCCACTACCATCGTTCGCTCCGTCGCCCGACCACCGTGGGCGATTTGATTGCCAAGGGTGGCTTCGCACCGGAGTGGCAGGCGCCCGCCCACCTTCGTCACAGCAAGTTTGGCAAGTTTGTGTCCCGCAAAGGCAGTTTCGCGCACCGGATGCATGGGTCCACCCCGGGCAGCAGTATGCTGCTACACAATGGCGTGTATGAGGAAGCACCCACCGACATCAAATGCATTTCTATGGGCTTCGATGCCAACGCTGTCGACTTCCCTGAGGTGTCCGCCGATATGCGTCGACGTATCATTGGAGCGTGTGTGGACTCAAACGTGGCGCGCTGGCTGATGGCGGCCATCTCCTCCGCGTCCAAGGACGAGAGCGCTCTTCCTAGCATTCACACCTTCCCCCACAAATGGATCTTCGACTCTGGCGCCACCTCACACATGGTGGCGCAGTACGAGGACTACTCCGACTATCAGACCATACCGCGCCGATGGATCAGCGGCTTGGGCGCCTACGCTGTGGGTACCGGTACAGTCCATATCAGCATGCGAGCCGTCAACGGCGATACATCCTGCAGCACCCTTCACAACGTTCTTCATGTGCCTGATCTCGCTTCCCGCACCAATGACGAGGTGCTTCGTCTCTTCAGTGCGAGGCAGGCGCAGGATGCCAATGCAGCTCTTCGGATAGTCATGACAGCGCGCAGCAGCGCCATGCAGATCTCCGATGCCGTAACGATTCCCATCGAGAATGACGGGCGCTTATTTATCCTGCACAGTCACGTGCTCCGTCAGGGACGGCGTCAACGTCACGGTAGTCCGGTGGAAGCTGCCACAGCCCTCGCCGCAACACCCTCCAGCGCATTACCATCTGACAAAATGTTGTGGCATGCGCGCCTCGGTCACATCCACGAGCGCGCCATGCACCGAGTTACCAATGGGGGACCCGATGCCAACCTGCGTCATACCAGCCTTCCGTTCTGCAAGTCATGCGCAATCGTCAAATCCACTGTGGCCCCGATGCCGCGCATCTGTCATGAGAAACCAACTGTGCCATTCTCTCTCGTTGGGAGCGACTTCTGGGAGCTGCGCACTCCTTCGTTGCAAGGCCACACGTACTGCTGTGGGTACGTCGACTACGCGACATCCCTGGTATGCTTGTTCTTCTGCAATTCCCGACAATGTGCTACCGCTACTCTGCGTTCATTCAACACCATGGTGGTCAGCTACGGCCATTCCATCGCAGCATTGCGTCTGGACAACGATACAGCCTTCCGCGGTCAAGCATATGTGTCCGCCTGCGACGCCCTGACCATTCGCCGCACATATGCAGCACCATACAGCCAGTTCCAGAATGGGCTGATGGAGCGCACCTGGCGCACCCTCAGCCAATGGGCTCGCTGTATGGACTACGCCAGCCTCCAAGACACCTACTGGGAGTTCGCCATGTCGGTCGCAGCCTACATCTATAACCGCACCTTCCGCCGTGGAGTTCATGGAATTCCACTTCACCTCGTGACTGGCGCCATCCCAGACTTGCGCCATCTCCGTGTGTTTGGCTGTGATGCCTATGCGCACGTTCCCCGCAGTACCCGGCACAAGGCTGCCCCTTCCGCCCGCCAAGGTGTCTTCGTTGGATACTGCACAGACTCGCCGGCATGGCTTGTGTACTTTCCCGCCTCGCGCTCTGTTGTGGCCAGTCGATCCGTCACCTTCGATGAAACTGATCGCTCCACGCCCTGCACCCTGGAGCACCCCGATTCATGGCCGTCTGCAGCCCCTCAGGAGGGGATGACTACAGAGTCAGGAGGGGCCACAGCCGCCAAGACAGGAGGGGCTGTGCCCCGAGCAATATGCCCTACCTGCTCGGCATCAACTCACTCCGTGGAACTCCCACCAGCATGGAAGCCCACTCGCGTCTGCAACATGACAATACCATCCGATGTCAGCGAATCCGACAGCTGCAGCGACAGCGACAGCGACAGCAACTCTATCGAGCACCATCGTGTACGCACTCCGCCCCCGCCTCAGCCACCAGCAGCGCCACCAGCAGAAGGACCAACACCTCAGCCACCTACCCCAGCTATACCTCCCAGCACCCGTCCGCAGCCCCCAGCTCAGACAACCGCACCCCCCGACTCCGCTGCAAACCTGAACCGGCCGCAGCGCAGCAGACATGCCCCCGGTGTATACGATCCCTCCAATGGCAGCACCGTACCACGAGGGGCCACCTACGCAGCTGTGGTTCAAGAAGACTTCATCCGCAACATCGACCCGTGTGAATGGGTACTACTGGCGGGCGAAGCACCTGGCGACCCGCTGACCTACACGGAGGCCATGAACTCGTCTCTGGCTGCCTGGTGGCTGGAGGCAATGCACCAGGAGTACAACTCGCTGGACTCAAGGCGCACGTGGGAGCTGGTGGTCCTGCCCGGTGGACGCAAGGCTGTCAAGTCCAAGTGGCTGTACAAGACCAAGCACAACTCTGATGGCACAACTGCAAGATACAAGGCTCGCGTGGTAGCTAAGGGGTTCTCACAGGTCGAGGGCATCGACTACACCGACACCTTCGCACCCACCGTGAAGTTCACAACCCTGCGAGTCATTTTTTCCATTGCCGCCCACCATCGACTTCACATCGAACAGACCGATGTGGACTGCGCGTTCCTGTACGCGGATCTGAGCGAGGAGATATACATGGAGCAGCCCCGCGGCTTTGAGCAGTATGGACCTAATGGCGAGAAGCTGGTGTGCAGACTAAGGAAAGCCGTGTACGGTCTAAAGCAAGCACCCCACAACTGGCAGAAGCTACTCAATGACTACATGACATCACAACATTGTCGACAACTGCGGACCGATCCTGGTGCCTACGTCTTCCGGAGCAGCGATGGCGGCATTCTGGGCATTATCGCAATCTACGTGGACGACATCATCATTGTCAGCAACTCGCGCCCCTGGATCGCCCACTTCAAGCAGGCACTCGGACAGCGCTTTGACATCAAAGAGCTGGGCACCTGCTCATGGCTGTTGGGCATGAAGGTGGAGCATGACCTGACAGCCGGCGTGATCAAGATTCATCAGTCCAAGTACATCCACGACATGCTGGAGCGTTTCGGTATGAGTGACTGCACCCCCGCACATATCCCAAGTACTGGCAACGACCCGAGGGCGTCAACCGCACTAGATGACAGCGCCACCACCACCTACCGGAGCCTCGTTGGAGCACTGCTGTACGCAGCAGTTGCAACACGTCCTGACATCGCGGAGGCCGTCTGCCGCCTATGCCGATTCATGACATCAGCAACTCAGGCACACATGGAAGATGCACGACACTGCCTCCGGTACCTGAAAGGAACTCATGACCGGGGACTGACTTTCGGAGGAGAATGCGAGTTTCGTCTTCATGGTTACAGCGATGCTAACTTCCCAACAACGTATCCCAGTCAGTGCAAGTCGACCAGCGGTTATGTATTCTTTCTTGCAGGAGCAGCCGTCAGCTACCTATCCAAGCTTCAGCCATTGGTAGCACTCTCGACAGCAGAGGCAGAATATATAGCGCTTTGTGTCACAGCGCAGGAGGCAATGTTCTTGAGGCAGATGCTATCAGAACTGGGATTCAGGCAGGACGGCGCCACAGCAATCGGAGAGGACAACCAGGCATGTATTACAATCGCCACCAACGACGTGACCTCAGCCCGGACCAAGCACCTAGACATCCGACTTCACTTCGTGCGAGATGCACAACGCTCTAAGAAAATCAAGGTGTACTATGTGCCCACTGCTGACATGCTGGCTGACACCTTCACGAAGCCACTTGCGTCCCGCCAGCAGTTTGAGGCCTTGAACTCGCGCATCATGAACTACAATATTGTACCTGCAACCAGTGAGGAGGGGTGTTGACGAACACTGGAAGCAGGTGATCAACTGGTCCACTGAAGTGTAAGTGACCCCATCTGGCTTATAGGCAAATCAGCCTGATGATAATATATTCGTAATAGTGCAGTATAAATTACGGCTACTGCGCAGAAATGATTGAATGTACTGGTACTATCAAGTGATATATACTGGACCTGCAGAGCAAGACAGGTGTGAGGCATGTGAAGACATGCCTCATATAACACTTCATCACACACCCAGATTTCTGACAGGTGTCCGACTGAACCTGAATAGCCTTTTAGATATTGGAACCAGATCAAGAAGCATGAGAAATGGACAGATGAGCAGATGGAGCATGCCCCTAGCAAGGGCATTCTGCAGATGAGAATATAATGGGACATTTCTCATCATTTGTAATTACAATATTCTGATCCCACAGACTCTGTCCCAACAGCAAGCTAGGAATTCTCCGAACATCTAGATCTATCACATCACGAAGAGTTATCAAATACCAATGTTCTGCGGCCATTGCGCTCTTCCAGTCAGCGGTTTGCTGATGAGATGGGGTGACACAAGGCACTGTATTGACATATGTGATTGTAAACTTAGAAATATGACCAACTTCGCCGC